>KE505693.1:196062-217094 GCA_000441515.1 Elaeis oleifera
CCCGGTCTGAAGGAAGTTTGGATGTCCCTATAATAGAAGCCTGAAGCAGTGGCCCGATTCCCGTGGGAGTCCGGGCGGATCCTCCTGCAATAAAGATTAGGAGAAGAAGTCCGGCTCCCGTAGGAGCCCGGGTAGAGTATACCTGTGGCAGGAGTTTGGAGAAGGCGTCCGGCTCCCGTAGGAGTCCGATTGAATCTGCTCGCTCCCGTAGGAACTCGGCTGAGATGAACCGGCTCCCGTAGGAGTCTGGGTGGCTCCGTTCGCTCCCGTAGGAGCTCGGATGAGGTCTGGCGCTAGCAGCGACCTGCTGTTGGGAGGTTCGGCCGTCGACAAAACCTGAAAGGAGTTCAGCCTGACGCTGGTCACTACAGGAGATCAGTCGATAGCGGAGCTCGGTGGGCACTGTAGAAGGTCGGCAGAACACAGAGCCCTGGGGGCACTTGGAGCAATCTGACAGGCGCCTGCGGGATCCATCCTCAGGAAGCCTGGATGGGTGCCACCTGTCGAGAACTTCGGCTGAGGACATTTTATACCCAATAATATATATGATTTTTGATATCTTATATAATTTTTATAATATATATGATATCCTTAATAATGTATATGATTTTAATATTTTATATGATATCCTAATTATTATGACTTTCTGATGCCTTATATGACTTTCTGTTGGTTAAAAGAACCAATAAATAAGATATAAAAATAAAAATTATATATATTATTTAAATATCATATATATTTATAAAAATCATATATATTATTTAAATATAATTTATATTGACAGAAAGTCTTATAAGATATTATGAAGTCATATATGTTGTTCAAGATGTCATATATATTCACAGAAAGTCATATACATTGTTCAAAATGTCATATATATTTACAAGAAGACAAATAAGGCATAAGAAGCCATATATATTATTCAGGATGTCACATGAGGTCATATATATTATGCAAAATATCATATATATTCATAGAAAGTCATACATTATATCAGAAAATAATAATACTATTCTTTCTTTATTCTATAGAAGAAAAGGATATTTTTGTCAAAAAAAATTAATGAAAAAAGTTAAGCAGTATTAAATATCTATTTTATTATTAATTATGCTACGTAGTTTAATGTGATTAGATGGTGTACTCCATATCAATTTTGCTACACGCATGCAATGCACAAAGAATTACCGTTGGACTAAATATCCTATTGGATTTGTAGATTCGGCCATTACAACCAACAAAATTATAGATTTATAGGCTATACTAAGCCTATATTCATAAGTACCTAGAAGTAGCTTTGGAGTGCGCTGGCCTGAATCCCATGGTATTTTCTCCCCATGGGATTTGGATTGGCCTATGGAAAATCAACTCCTAGATAGTTATAAATACAGGCCTAGCCTAAGCTTTTTAACTCATGATTTTGCTGATTGTGTTGGCCTAATATAGAAATCCGATTGAATTTTCACTCAAATCATCCAAACAAACTTTTAAGCATGGTCCTGTATAAATCAAATACCACACAGCCCAAATCCTCTAGGAAGAAAAAAAGAATCTCCATAAATCTTTTTTTTTTGTTCTTTCTATAGTTAAAAGGCTAGGACTAGGTTGGATTTGGACTGGCTCTTAGAAAATATAATATAAATGGATCAATAGGCTTGATTCCTATAGATTTTGTAGTCCAATCTCATAGGAATATCCAAATGGATCCGTAATATTTATAAATTCCTAAATCAAGGAGGTATTGTGTAAAACTTTTTGTGCGGTTAACTTTCAATGACAGGTTGAACGCAAAGGAAGTGATGGCAAAGAAAGATAGGAACACGGTAGAGGGTTGCATCCGTTGTGACTATGACATTTAACCACATTTTTGTTCGTTGTTTTGCGAAGCAGATTTAGAATGTGGTCAAAAAGGAGGATTGGGGCAAAAGTCAGATTTTCTTCCTTGAGATTTTTTTAAATAATATTTTTTAATATTTATTTTAAAATATCTCTGTTCCAAACTTATTTCCGAAACTATTATTTCGGTGCCACCTAAACTTAAATTATATATTGAACCCATAAGTTTGAGTCTAGATGGCCGAACTTGTGGGTTAAACCCACGAGTTTGCATTGTTGAAGACATAATTTCACTATGAAATTGTGGCTTCAATCCACAATTTCGATTTGAATCTTACCGTCTAAAATTATGAGTTGAACCCACAATTTCAATTTGAAATCACGCCGTTATAATTTGGCCTGCCGTTGCAAAATTGTGGGTTTAACCTACAATTTCAGATCAAATCATAAAATTATGGGTTCAACCCATAATTTCATATGCCTTTAAATCTAACCCAAAGCCACCTTGCTCCTCGTTGATTTTCCTAAAATTTCTCTTCTATTTCAACCCCATCCTAAAATCAATTTAATGGCTTCAAAAAAAGATTGAATCATGTATTCTGATTGATCTTATGTTAAACTTGAGATTTCATATAAACTATTATGATTTAATTCTTAGGATTTTATGCTTTGGCATTGTGTTTAATTCTTTCGATGTTAAAGTTTAACGGACCTAGGCCATCCGGATTGATCGACCTAGACCGCTGGACTTAACAGACTGGACCATTCTTAGCATTTTATAGTTAAAAAAATGCTCAAAAAAAAAGCACACAGGCGGTCGATCGGCTTAGAAGGAAATCTAACTTAGAAAGAAACCTAGATTCTAAAGTTGGATCTATGGCCAAGACATCTACAAGTGCACTGCAAGGAGGGCCGTGCAACATAAGCGAGTGGAGGACCTCGCCTCCTCTCTATGCCTTGTGACGTTCAAGCCATCACTGCCCATGCTGCCACCCATGGCTTTCTGCCCCGCAGCCTCATTTTTTCAAAATTATTTTTAAAATAATATTTATTATAATTTTAAAATAATATTTTTTATTTCTTCTCCTCCTCCTACGGTGAGTCGAAGTGGGAGCCCATGCCACCACCCATGGCTCCTTTGCCCTGTGACCTTTTTTTCAAAATTATTTTTTAAAAATATTTATTATTATTTTAAAAATAACATTTTTATTTCTTCTTCTCCTCCCATGATGGGTTGGAGCAGGAGCGCACGCCGCCACCCATGGCTCCTCTACCCTTACGACTTCTTTTTTTAAAATTATTTTTAAAATAATATTTATTATTATTTAAAAAATAATTTTTTGTTTCTTCCTCTCCTCCTGCGGTGGGAGTTGGGTGGGTGTGGCACTGGCGTTGGGGTGGATGGTGCACGGAGCCACGGTAGGGGGGCAGCCAACATACGAGGGGGGGGGGGCTATCGGGAAGGGAAGTGCAGAGTCGATGGGTGGAGGGCGGGATGGCAGGGTGGGCACCTGGGGGAGGCGGGACCGCGGGCGGGCATGGGGTCGGAGGGAGGGCATGGAGGAGCGGTAGTCAGGCAGAGGAGCTACGGGTTGCGCCAGGGGGTGGATGCGGTGTGGCCACGGGAAGAGGAAGGCGAAGGATGCACGAGGCGGGGGGTGGGGCGTCGAATAGGGTGCATGTAGGGTGGCCGTGGGAAGAGGAAGGTAGAGGACTCGGAGGGGGGGTCTGGAGAGGGTGCGTGTGGGGTGGCCGCAGGAAGAGGAAGGCGGAGGATCGGAGGGGGAGCATGCGGGGCGGCCATGGGAAGAGGAATGCGGAGGACCCCGAGGGGGGGTCGCCATTGAAGGGGTGCGTGTGGGTGGCCGTGGGAAGAAGAAGGTGGAGGACCAGGCAGGCTGGGGGGGGGCGGGGCGTGGAGGGGATGGAAGGTTTATTTTGGGAGGAAGAAATGAAAAGACAAAAAAATAAAATTATGAGCGGAGACCGCGATTTTATTTATTTTTTTTGCTATATTTGGTACCATCTCAATTTGAAATTATGGGTTGAACCCATGATTTCAACTGAGATGGCCATACAAATAGTAGATTCGGAAATAAATCAAAATAAAGATAATTTTAAATTAACTATTAAAAATAATAATTTTTTAAAAAAATTCCTTCTTCCTTGATGGCTTGTTGACTGAATTGAGAATAAGAAGTACTTGAACTTTGAACGGTGTGGGATCAAATAGTATTAGCTACTTGCTGGCGTCATTGTCTTTTCCGAGCAAAACGGAAGAAAAGGATCACACACAAAAAAAAATCATCAGAAATAAAATGACTACAAAGGTAATGAAAAATAACAAAAGATCGGAAAGAAAGGAACGGGATGCGAATACCGCATACGGCAAGGGCCAATACAAGACAACCAGTGATGTTAAAAAAAAAAAAATCCATAAATAGGGCAGGCCCAACCCAACACGAAGAATGGAAACTTCAAATTACGGAGCTTTATTGCCCATCCGCTCTCGGGCCATCTGGCCCAACAGAATGTAACGTTTGGAGCCAAGGACACCTGAACTCTGAACTCGTTGGTGCCTTTGGAAAGAAAGGAATAACAGTATCTTTCTGAAGACACTTCCACAAAGGAGGTTATGGTACACCAAATCCAAATTTGCTAACATATTGAAATGGTGTTTTTTTTTTCCTCTCAAGCGGTCCCGGAACATAGTTGGCTGTCACAAAGCTTTGAGGAGGAGGATTCTTGATTTCTTCTCATTAAAAAAGGTGGTCTTCCGCCCTCCTTTTCCTTCCTAAAATTAAAAAAAATAAAAAAAAATTGTCGAACTAAAACCCCGTACCACTTTTCACATGCTCACATTAGGAGAAACAAAATGTGCATATTATTTACATATGCAACAACTAGCACTGGTAAAAGACTCAAAAAACTAGCACCGTTGGCCACTTTCACATTCTCACATTATTTGCATATACAAGAACCGGTTCTCAAGAAAGAAGAACAAGACTTGTTTCTATGTAAAAGAACTGTTCATAATTCCCTAGTCCTCGTAGTAGAGACGCATGGTCTTGTGACCAGATGAAGCCTTTGTTTGCAAGTCCAGGGAACCGGTCATCTCTAGGTCCTCCAGTCCTAGTCAAAATGTTGTACAATATTTGCAACAGCAAGCTTGGTGGTAAAAATTGCAAAATTCATTGCAGGACAAATTCTCCAACCAATCCAACATTAACGACTACTCTTATTCTCTTAGTAATTTCATAGCTTTGAATGTGACAATCATACATATATAGACTCTTGTGGAAGCAAGAATGCAGTAGGAGGATGCACCGGCAAAACATCCTTCATCATAGCTTCTTAAGTAGCTCATAGTACTCAAACTCCTCCTTGACCATGCCTTTTTCTATGGCCAATCCTCTCACCTTATCTTTCTGCTTCATCACTTTTGAGTTTCGAGCAAGCTCTGCCATGGCTCATTCTAGGGCTATGTATGTCGCATCCATTCCTATGGTGAACATATTGTTGGGTTGGGTTTCTCTCTTATGTAGAGAATGGCCCAAAACCCATGTGGATTAAAACCCACGTAGATGACTTATTTTATTTTGCTTCAAAAAAAATTTAGTGGTTCATATAATTTTAGAGAGCACCCACATTAGAGAAGAGGGTTGAAAATCAGCAAAACAGAAGATGGATCAGCAGAAAAGAAAGAGAAAGTAGAAGAAGATATTGCAGAAGACAGATTGTTCTATTTTTTGGATCAGACTATGCAGCCTTCACAAAAGTGATCATTGAAAATTCATTCACCGTTGAATCGGGTTGAAATTTGGTCTGTAGGTTCTTGACACTGGTTTTTGAATTTGGACAGTGGAGATCGGAATTAGAGTCTTTTAGCCTTGGTTTCTACTTGCATTTTTCTTCGGGATTTTTCTATTTTTCTGGTGATATTTCCTCAACTTCACTTGTTGCATCATTAGGTGTTTGTGGCTACCAAGAATATTGATGCTTGATGATTTATTGTGTTGAGAAGTTGATGTATGCCTCTAGTTGTTGATAACTAGAAAGAAATCTTGTATATTTTCATTATTTAATTATAGTGAAAGTTGTGGGTGTTGGGCTGTGGTTTTTACTCCTCACATTGAGGGGATTTTCTACGTAAATTTTGGTATTTTTGTATTTGATTTGTTTGCTTCATCTTTCATATATTTTGCTTAGTTTCTCTACTTGTTAGATTTCCATCAGAGTGGTATCAGAGCTATGGTTCATTGATTCGTTGTCTTGTATTGAACAATAAAAACTAATTCAAGTAGAATGATAAATTTGAATGGATCCAATTATGTTGTTTGAAAATCAAAAATGGAGGATGTTCTTTATGTGAAAGGGTACCACTTGCTTGTGTTTGCTTCTAAAAAATCTGCTGATAAGACTGATGAGGAGTGGAACTTGATATATAGATAAATGTGTGGATACATCAGACAGTGGGTTGAGGATAATGTTTTGAACTATATTATTGGGGAGGCACATGCACGAAATTTATGGACTAAGCTTGAGCAGTTATATGTTGGGAGGATTGAAAATAGTAAGCTATATTTAATCAAGCAGATGATGATTTTGAAATACAGAGATAATACCCTCATAACAGATCATCTGAACACTTTTTAGGGAATCATAAATCAGTTAGTTGCTATGGATATTAGATTTGATGCGGAAGTGCAGGGCTTATGGCTTCTTGGTACACTACCAGACTCATGAGAGACGTTTAGAACGTCATTGTCTAACTCAGCTCCTAATGGTGTGATCACAATGGATATGGCTAAAAGTAATGTTTGAATGAAGAGATGAGAAGAAAGACACAACATTCTTTTCACAGTTAGATGTTTAGTTACTAAGATCAGGAGGAGAAGTAAGAGTCATGGGCCGAAGAATAAAAAGGTAGCAGAAACAAGTTCAGAAATAAGTTTGCAAATGTTAAGTGCTCTCATTGTGGTAAGATAGAGCACACCAAGAGATTTTGTAGACATTTAAAGTGGAAGAACAAAACTAATAGAGATAAAGAAAGAGTAATGATGGTAACAA
The DNA here is from genome assembly GCA_000441515.1 of Elaeis oleifera. Classification (NCBI taxonomy): domain Eukaryota; kingdom Viridiplantae; phylum Streptophyta; class Magnoliopsida; order Arecales; family Arecaceae; genus Elaeis; species Elaeis oleifera. The sequence continues at coordinate 202,966 of KE505693.1, forward strand.
CAATGAAGAATGAGTTGCCACCACTACTAAAGATTTTCTTCTTATTTATAACAGTGATATTGTCTACCTAGGACACGACGAGACTAGTTAGATGATTGATAGTGGTGCTTCCATGCATACTACTCGAAAAAAATTCTTTACATCTTACACAGTTGGTGACTTTAGGATTGTGAAGATGGATAATGATGGTGTTGCTAAAGTTATTAGCATTAGAGATATTTGCTTAGAGACAAATAATGGCACCATATTAGTTCTCAAGCATGTGAAGCATATTCCAGACATCCGTTTGAACTTGATTTCAGCAAGTAAACTGGATGATGATGGTTTTTATAATACTTTCTCCAACAGTCAGTGGAAACTCACCAAATGTGCTATGGTTGTGGTTAGAGGCAAAAAATCTTTTACTTTGTATTTGTTGTACACAAGGCTCTCCAAAGATGTTGTTAATGCAGTGGAGAATGTGAGTGAAACAGAGTTGTTGCATCAGAAACTTAATCATATGAGTGAGAAGGGAATGGCTTTGTTGATCCAGAAGAATCTCTTACCTAATATGAAGAGTACACATTTGCAGAAGTGTGCTCATTACTTGATAGAAAATAGAATAGAGTGTCTTTCAAGTCACACCCTCCTTCTAGGCAGTAAAACATACTTGACTTAGTGCCTTCTGACTTGTGCGGTCCTACGAAGACAAGTATACTTGGTGGTTCACTTTACTTTTTCTTTCATTGATGACCATTCAAGAAAGTTATGGGTTTATAATTTGAAGTATAAAGACCAAGTATTAGATGTCTTCAAATAGTTTCAAGCTTCAGTCGAGAGAGAGACAGGAAAGAAGTTGAAATATATCCGTACAGATAATGGGGATGAATATTCAGGACCATTTGATGAATATTGCAAACAGTAAGGTATTCGACTTCAAAAAATACCACCAAAGACACCACAGTTGAATGGGTTGGCTGAGAGAATGAACAAAATATTGGTTGAAAGAGTCAGATGTTTGCTTTCACAAGCAAAATTACTTAGATCCTTCTAGGGAGAAGTTTTAAATACTATTGTTCGTATATTAAATCTCTCACTATGTGTTTCTTTGCAGTTTGATGTACTTAACAGAGTTTGGATAGGCAAGGATGTTTCTTATAACCATTTACAGCCTTCGGATGCAACGTATTTGTATACATTCCCAAAGATGAGAGATCCAAGCTCGATGTGATGACAAAATAGTATTTTTTTTGTGGTTATGATTAGGATGAGTTTGGTTATAGGTTTTATAATCCTATTAATAAGAAACTCATTAGAAGTCGTGATGCTGTGTTTATGGAGAACCAGACAATTCAAGATATTGACAAGATTGAGAAATCAGTGCCTCAATACACTAATGATTTGATTAATCTAGAGATATTTTCTTTCACACTAGTCTTTGAACAAAATGCAGATGAGTCTGTAAATGATGAGATAGTTGATAATGATCCTACTCAGCTAGTAGTGATAGAAATCTTTTTAGCAGTACCACTCTAGAGATCTACCAGAATATGATAGCCGTCTATCAGGTATTCCACTGATGAATATGTCTTATTGATCGATGAAGGAGAATCTGAGAGTTTTGAAGAGGCTGTAGATAATGAGCAAAAAAAGGAGTGGATTGAGGCCATGCGAGATAAAATGAATTTCTTGCATGAGAATAAAACATATAAGCTAGTGAAATTGCCTAAAGGCAAGAAGGCTTTGAAACATAGGTGGGTTTATAGAGTGAAGCACGAAGAACATAACTCACATTCATGATACAAAGTCAGATTGGTGATTAAGGGATTCAATCAGAAAAAAGGAATTGACTTTGAAGAAATATTTTCTCTTATTGTGAAGATGTCATCTATTTAGATTGAGATTAAGTAGATCGATGTAAAAACTGCTTTCCTCTATGGCAATTTGGAGGAGGAGATCTACATGAAACAGCTTGAGGGTTTTAGAGTAAAAGGGAAGAAGACCTTGTGTGCAAGTTGAACAAAAATCTTTATGGTGTGAAGCAAGTACCCAGACATGATACAAAATGTTTGAGTCAGTTATGGAGGAACCAGGCTATAGAAACACCACGATTGATCGTTGTGTTTTTGTGCAAAAATTCTTTGATGATGATTTTATTATCTTTTTACTTTATGTTGATGACGTGTTAATTGTTGGCAGGAATCCTTCTAGAATTGATGGCCTAAAGAAATAGTTGAGTAAGTTCTTTGTCATGAAAGACTTAGGGCCAGCAAAGTAAATTCTTGATATGTGGATCACTAGGAAAAGAGCTACAAAGAAGCTATATTTATCATAGAAAAAATACATTGAAAAAGTTTTTCAAAGATTCAAGATAGATAAAGCCAAAGCGGTTAGCTTTCATTTTTTTACTGCTGCTAGATTGAGTAGTAAACAAAGTCCTACTGATGAAGAAAAGAAGATATACAAAGCATGCCTTATAGTTCAGCAGTAGATAGTTTGATGTATGTAATGGTACATCTGAGGCCAGATATAGCTTATGTAGCTGGCATGGTAAGTCATTTTCTTTCAAATCCAAGGAGAGAATATTGAAATGTGGTAAAGCGGATCATGATGTATTTGTGGGGTACTTTTAGTCTAAGTCTTTGTTTTGAAAGTAAGAAACCTATGTTAGTTGGTTACATAGATACAGATATGGCTAGCGATGTTGATTCTCGTAAGTCTATCTCGAGCTACTTGATCACCTATTCAAGGAGAGTTGTGGCTTGGCAATCAAGATTGTAGAAATGTATTGCACTTTCTACCATAGAGGCAGAGTTTGTTGCAGCTACTGAAGCTTGCAATGGAGTTGCTATGGATGAAAATTTTTTTTCAGAAACTAGACTTGAAGCAAGATCGATATGTCCTCTTCTGTGATAGTCAAAGTGCTATTCACTTTGCTAAGAACTCTATTTTTCATTCGAAATCAAAATATATTGATGTGAGGTGCCATTAGATTAGAGATATATTGAATGCTAAGTTGTTGCTACTTGAGAGAGTATCCACTGATCATAATGATTTGGATATATTGACAAAGGCATTACCATCAGAGAAGATCAAAGCTTGTCATTATATTGCTGGAATGACAATCCCTTCCATATAGTCGAGAGGGGAGATTTGTTGGATTGGGTTTCTCTCCTATGTGGAGAATGGCCTAAAGCCCACATTATAAGAAATTAGTTATTAGCGATGGCTAAATGTTGTCGCTAATTATCCAAAAATCATCGCTAATATCGTTAGTGATGGCAGACCATCGTCAATTAACCATAAAAAAAATTGGACACTGAAGACCATCATTAGCGATGGCGGGCAAAACTATCACTAATACAATATTAGCGACAATAATTAGCGACGACATATCCATCGTTTATAATAATTTTTAGATCATTTTTTAATTAATTTAAAAAAATTTAAAAAAATTAATGACCACTATAAGCTGTCGCGAATAAGATAATAATAGATTTTTTAAAAATTATAAAAATATATTTATTAAAATCTACTATAATTAAATTAACAATCAATATATATTTATAGACAGTATAATAACTAATAATTAACTATCACCATCATAAATAAAATACTAATATTATATAAAAAATATAAATCTATATAATAATAGTAAAGCGATATATGGGTATTACGGATAGTATTTCGTATTGACACATAAGATTACAGAATAATCTCTCGCAACATCATATGTCAAGTTTTATTTTTATTTTTAAATAAAAATAAAATATAAATCTATATGATTTTTTGATTTACTAACATTAATAGCAAAATATACATTATTATTATTATTGATTAAACCCCACAATATGGAGGTTAAATGCTAGTTATCCAAGTATACAAGATACCATTATTCACATATCAAAATTAAATATATTACATCAAACTAAAAAAAGACAACAAAGATCCTCCTCCTGTATGTACGTCATCTGCAGTAGTAGATGGATCAGAGTTGGATGTTCTAGCATCCTATAATGAAGAAAATAAATATTATTAATAATTTAGAATTAAATTAATTAAAATCGTAAAACTAAAGTAATTGATGCACCTCAAGTTTAAATCTTTACGAAAGATTATATTTTAATATACTCCTTCGATTTTTGAATAAATTATTTTACATATTTATTTGATAATACGAAGCTATAGACACCTCCAGCCAGTCCATCAAATGCTTAATTAAATTTTGACCTTCATGGTACCCCCTCTCTCTCGTTTGAAGCCTAAACCAGTATAGAGGAGTATATTTCGATATACTCCTTCAATTCTTGAATGAATTATTTTATACATTCTATTCAATGATACGGAGCTATAGATACCTTCGATCAATCCATCAGATGATTAGATTGAACTTTGACCTTTTGGATACCCCTCCCTCCTGCTTGAAGTTTAAGCCAGCACAGAGGGGTATATTTCGATATACTCCTCTGATTTTTAAAATAGATTATTTTATATATTCTAGTATATGATATAGAGCTATATACACCTTCGATCTATCTATCAGATGGTTAGATTAAATTTTGACCCCCTAGATACCTCCTTCCTCTTCCTTGAAGCCTAAATAAGTATGAAGGATATATTTTGATATACTCCTCTGATTTTCGAACGAATTGTTCCTACACGTTCATTTGATGATATGGATGTATTACACCTCTGACCCATCCATCAAATGGATAGATTGACTTTTGACCCTTAGGTCTCCTTCTCCTGACTCAAGTCTAACTATGATGAAGCTTCTAGATATAAATAAATAAAAAATTATTAATAATGCTTGATCTATCTACTATGATGGTTGTGATAATGAGCTCAGCTGATCGCGTAGATACGAATTTCGAAGAATCTCAACAACGATTTTGCAGATGGCATCTCGAAAGCTCTAAAGTCATTGGCAAAAAAATCTCTGTACAACCTCCTTGACATGTGCATCACCCCATATCTAAATCATCGAGGCCTGAGAGAAGGATGTTGAAGACCAGTGAACTACTGGAGGATTGAAGCTATATCCGAACCCTATGACCCGACTCCTACTCACCCCTCTGGTGGTCCTGAGCTATCTTTCGAGGTCAAGAAGGGGTTGAGAGGATGGGTCCTCATCGTACCGCATTACGACGCACTCCGTATAATCCGTCTATATAGTTTAGAAATTCATTAGTGCTATTATATATATTAATATATATAAAAATTTAATAAATAATATTTTAAGTTACCATGATCTATTTGGACCTAGAATCTAAGTAATCACCGCTCCTCCTAAACTGGTATGTGGCCTCTGATAACTGCAGCTGTCCTAGTACATAACCCAACTACTATATCTACAATAAGTAAATAACATAATTAAGTTAATAAAATATATATATGATCAACTAAATATGAGATTAATATAAGTTAAATTTTTATCAATCTATCTGCTATAACATATTTGCCAATGGAGCCATCGATGTGTTTGATTGGATCCTATTGGCCTATCCGATTCTACCGAGCCCTCTATCATCGGTCAGAGTAGTCCTTACTGCTCCATTGATCATAGAGGGCCTCCTATATGTCCTTCTAAAACTGTCCTACTGTTTTCGAAAAAGATGATGCTTGGAGAGAAATTGACGATGACAATCGAACCAGCAAGGCTTACGATCATGCTCAAGTTGAAATGATTTTACATTCTTTATGCAATAAAACATGTTAGCTTCCCATGAGTGCTCCATCTTAATAGCATCCCATAAGTAAGAAAATCACTAATGGTCCATATCAATGCAGCTTTCATTACAAAATTTTGCTTCTTCAATGCATCAAAAGTACATGTGCCATCGGACCATAAGAATTTCAGCTTATCAACAAGAGGCCTTAGATATACATTAATGATTCTATTAGGATGACGTGGTCCAGAAATGACTAATATAAGAAAGATGTTATATTCTTTTAGGCACATTTCCGATGGCAGATTGTATGGAGTAATAAAAACTGGCCAACATGAATAAGGAGCTGCTGTATGACTGAACGGCATAAACCGATCGATTGATAGACCCAATCAGATATTACATAATTCTTGAGCAAATAAAGGATGGCAAGCATCAAATTTTTTCATGTCTCACTATCTGACGGATGACTCATTATATCGGAGTCCTTGTGAATCTCTTTTTTGTGCCATCTCTTCTATCCAGTAGTATTCTTAGACAAGTAAAGCTTTTGAAGCCTAGGAGTGAGGCGAAGATATCGAAGAACCTTATATGGTATGCTCTTTTGATCCCTACCCTCTTGCCTCGACTTAAATCCGCTTTCACCGTATACATCATATGAGCTCTTTAGTTGATCCTCTTTATAAAAAAATATGCCATCATTATAATATATATCTATCTTTTTGTACCCATGCCTAATCTTTTCATCATTTTTTTTGAAGTATAGAAGCTCCCAATAAACTTCTCATCCTTCAGAAGTATTTTTTTACAATTACTACCATCCTATCATAATAATTGATCGTCATATTAAACTCGGCCTTTAAGTTCAACAACTTTGACATAACTGATAATACAGTATGTATTTCATATTCCGACCATAGTGATTCATTAGCATCTCTCAGCACAGATAGAAATCGCCACTGCGAACTTTTGGATCGTTTTCATATTCCAGTTAAATTTAGAACCAGTCACATTTATAACCATGTCTACTATTCTATCTGTGTCCCTATCCTGCTTACTTGTAACCCATACAACTATCTCCCACATCTCCTCATGTAGATACCAATGCTTGTAGTTGGGTATAAATCCACTTCTATATAAATGGACAGTCATTGTATCCCTATCAAGCATTTCTGTATTATCATATCTCTTACAAGGGCAACAAGCCCATCCTTGATGTGAGAGTGCCGCATTTTCGAAAGCATAATCACAAAAATACTCTATGCCCTCCCTATATTCAGTAGAAATTTCTCCGTCGACTATTCGACGGTCCATCCAACTACAGTCCATGGCATACTACCAAAGAATTCTGCATATACAAATACAAGATAATTATTAAATAATTATTTTATCATTCTAAATGACTTATATAATAAATACATTCTATCATCAACTAATAGGCATAGATGACCCTATCCCATTCAAGAATTGCATTAATTCTATCGATCAATTACAGTAATCAAACAATATGTAATAGGGATCGAAAGAAATTTTGACAGTTTCTTTAGTTCTCCCTATATGGTTTAAGATGTGTGAGGAGAACTAAAGAAAATATTGTCCGAATTTTTTTCGAACCCTCAACATACTGTTTAATTACTGTAATGACCTATAAATTAATTATATTTTTAAATTATTTATATTAGACAATCAATTAACTAATGTACATAATTCTTTCATCTGTATATAAATATATAAATGTACAGATACCGTAGAATATGTATGTTAATCAAAAGATAGATCAATGGTTCTATATAATGTAACATTTTAAATTTTAAATTAGAGGATTCCAAAGTATTGAGCAGCATTGCAAACGGAGAGGGCTGAGACGTGCATCCCGTGCATATGGACTTAGGTCTGCCAGACGACTAGGGCGTGCACCCTATGCACCAGGGACTGCCATCCAAGACAGTTGGGTCGTGAATCCCATGTGATGGGCCGAGCTAGGGTAGCTGTAAAGGTGCCCCCCCAGCACCCTAACAAGGCATCTAGGCAAATCTGACTATGGAGGTTCCAAAATATCAAGCCACATTACAAATAGAAAGGGTCAGGATATGCATTCCACACACACAAGCTTCAACCACAAGATGATCAGATCCTGTGACTCGCATATTAGGGACTGTCGCCCAAGGTAGTCGGATCATGCATCCCATGCCGATGGGCTGAGTCGGGGCATCCATGGAGGTGGTACCCCTACCACCCTAGTCGAGCATCCAGACAAATTCCACCCCAAGGGTTCCAAAATATCGAAAAGCATTACAAATGGGGAGGGCCAAGATGCACATTCCATGCACAAATTAAATTCAAATATCATTAATTTAAATAAATATTATAAATTTAAATTTAAATATAAAAAAATAGAAGAGGAGGGAACGACATTTGGCGATGGCTCCATCACCGCCACTGCCATCGTCGTCGCTAATACTCACCAAGAGAGGAGAGAATGATGAGGGAGGATGGTGAGGGCATGGGGACGGTGGATCCGATGCATGGACTGTGGATCCGATGCTGGGGATGGCAGATCTAGTGTGGAGGATGGTGGATCCAACATGGAGGATGGTGGATCTGGCACGGGGATGGTGGATCTGATGTGGAGACTAGGCCTCAGGGACTGAGGCTCTGACAGGCTTTCGACGGTGTGGTGGGGAAGAATGGGGGAGACAGGGGTGCGGGGATGGTAGACCTGACACAGAGGAGGCGGATCTGGTGCAGAGGCGACGGATCTGATGTGGGGATGGTGGATCTGACGTAGGGACAGTAGTGCGGGGGCAAGGGCTCTGACAGGCTTCTGATGATGCAGCAGGAGAAGAATGGGGAGGCAGGGTTGCAGAGACGACGGCACGAAGATGGGGGCTCCGGCATGGTTCTGGCAAGCGACAGTCGAAAAAGGGGATCGGAGGTAGGGAAGAGTGAGGGACCTGGAGGAGCAGCAAAAAAATTGATTGAAAAGGAGCCTTTTTAGGGCTCTACATTAGCGACGGCGAATTTACGTCGCTAAAGTCATCGCTAATAACTAATAAAGATTAAATAAATAAATATTTAAAATTTAAGATTTATAACGATGGCAACAAAATGGTTCGTCGCTAATAGATCTCGATCTTTTAACGATAATTTTTTATCATAATTATTTATCGATAAATATGGCTATTAGTGATGGCGATTTGCCATTGCTAATACAACATATTCTTGTAGTGCCATATGAGTTGAAATCCATGTGGATGACTTATTTATTTACTTCAAAAAAATTCTAATGGTTAATATAATTTTAGAGAGCACCCACATTAGAGAAGAGGGCTGAAAATCTGTAAAACAGAAGATGGAACAGTAGAAACGAAAGAGCAGAGAGCAGAATAAGAAATTGTAGAAAATAGATTGTTCTGTTTTTCGGATCAAATTGTATAGCCTTTACAAAAGTGGTTGCCAAAATTTCGTTCACCGTTGGATTGGGTTGAAATTTGGTCTACATGTTCTTAGCACTTGCTTTTTGAATTTGGATGGTGGAGATCAGAATTGGAGTTTTCTAGCCTTGATTTCTGCTCATATTTTTCTTCAAGATTTTTTTATTTTTCTGATGATATTTTCTCAATTTCACTTGTTGCATCGTTAGGTGTTCATGGCTGCTAAGGATATTGATTCTTGATGTTTTATTATGTTGAAAAATTGATGTATGCCTCTAGTTGTTGATAACTAGAGAGGAATCTTATGTATTCTTATTATTTGATTATAGTGGAAGTTGTAGGTGTCGGGTCATGGTTTTTACTCCTCACATTGAGGAGGTTTTCTACGTAAATCTTGGTGTTCTCTGTGTTTGATTTATTCACCGTATCTTTCACATATTTTGTTTGATTTCTTTGCTTATTAAATTTTCATCATATATAGTATGATGTATCAAAGCTTATAAATGTCATCGGTGATCATCATTTGAAGGCTTACCAAAACAGCTTTTCCTTCATTTTGGTAAACAATAACCACTATCTAGTAAGTATTGGTCCGATTGGTTGATCACCTGCACATCAACTGAAGAGGCCATGGTTTTAATCATTTTATGGATAGGTTCTTTGGAAGGATATGCAACTATTATAAGGGTTAGTGTAGGGACCATTCCTTTGATGAATATCCACATTTACCATACCATATTAGAAATTTAATTATAAAAATCAACCTAGCATTGGAATCTTGATGTGTTTGCACACATTCCCGATGGTGGCAATAGATGATAATCTCTTATCAATAGATATTCATCAAAATTACCTTAATGGATAATGAGGGATCTCTAAGAGCTATTTAATTAGATCTTTAGTGGTTCATAGATGGATGTCTCAATCCAAGCATGAGGGGTTTAATGCAACTCATCAAAATTAGTGCAATATATATTTTGATATTAAGAGGAGGCTCAACAGAACCATCCAAATTTATTAAGAGGGTTCAGTGAAGGAGCGACATTAGAGTTGTCAGAGAAAAATTAGACTTCTGAGCAGGAAGAAAATCAAATAAAAAGACACAAAAAGAAATGACAGACAACAATTCATACATCAAATAGAGGCTACTCAGCCAAACAGGATAATATCAGATTGATGTTGATGAGCGAGAAGTGCCTGGATTTTGCAATATATGAAAGATAACTAGACGTAGATTTGTCAAGCCAGCGTCACATATGTTTTCATAGCAAAGCCTCACTTCTGAGCGGAGAGAAAATCAAATAAGAAGGTACAAAGAGAAACGGCAGACAACAATTTATACACCAAATAAAGGCTACTCAGTCAAACAGGATAATATAAGATTGATGTTGATGAGCGAGAAGTGCCTGGATTTTGCAATATATGACAGATAACTTGAAGTAGATTTGTCAAGCAAGCGTCATACATGTTTTCATAGCAAAGCCTCAACTTTAGAAGAGGACTTAATTGGAACATGAGCCGAATATGATGATGCCAAGTTCACCGTATAAGATTTTTTTTTTTTGGGTACACCATACGAGACTTTCAAGCACCAAATCTTGTTTGGTTGTAGGTCGCGCCACGTGACAGCATCGCTGGCATAATTTCAACTTCAGTCTCAGGTTCACCTCACCGTATTCGAAGAATATAAAATAAAAAAAAAAAAATCTATGACGATTAAAACGAGACAAGGGTAATGGCGCCGGTCCGTTTCATCAAAGCAAAGAAAAAGAATTTATCAGGGAAAGCAGACATGGAAACGAAGCACTTGTTTGCGTACGCTTGTAGGATTGGATTGAGAAAATCAAGTTGGACCCTCAAACATATATGTTCTAAATTATTTGCATGGATTTGATTTTGTATTATAAAATATGAGGTCTAGCTCAACTAATGTGAACCGGACCACTTCGAGACCATTCTTGTATGATAGAAACAAAGAGTTGATTAAGTTTTTTTTTTTTTCTTTTTTGGGATTCGAGTTGATCCACTGAAAAAATTTGTTTGAGTATCGAGAATATAGGCCTGATCTGTTTTGTGTTCTTGGAAATCCTATTGGATGGCGCAGGATTAATGGATTATTTAAATAGCCCAAACAAGCTAGGTGGCGCTCCATTGCGGGATTCTTTTGGAGAGGTAATATATCCGGAAGGTCATTGTCATTCTTCGTATGATAACCATGACCCTTCATTATGTCATTCAAAAATTATATATATATATATTATCTCTCGACGTCTCTCTTATCACTAGTGCTATATATATATATTATCTCTCGACGTCCCTCTTATTGCTAGTGCTATATATATATTATCTCTCGACGTCCCTCTTATCACTAGTGCTATATATATATTATCTCTCGACGTCCCTCTTATCGCTAGTGCTTGATTTGAAGAATCCTTCAAGTCATAAAAAGAAATCTTCCACAAGAAACCCTCCAAGCATTAAGATATTTTTCTCTAGTGGCCTGCAAAACAATTATTCTTTTATCTTCTTTAAAAAGTTTCACCAAAACCACTCTACAAATTGCTCTATGGAGGGATTCTTTTGGAGAGATAATATATCCAAAAAATCATTGTCATCCTTCATATGATAAGCATGGCCCTTCATTATGTCATCCAAAAAATGATATATCATCTCTCGTCATCCCTCTTGTCTCTAGTGCTTAACTCGAAGAACCTTTCTAGCCATGGGAAGAAATCTTCTACATGAAACCCTCCAAGCAAAGAGATACTTTCCTTAATAGTTTGTGAAACAAATTATTTCTTCTATCTTCTCTAAAGAATTTCACCAAAACCACTCTACATATTGCATGTCCTTTGTGAAGGCATACAAGATCTTAAATGTTTTATGATGGCCGAGGACCTTATCTAAAAAAACTAGACAGAATGTACTATTTAGATCTCTTATCCTCGTATATGCATTCAAGACCTATCCAATATATACTCTATGTGAGACTAAACATGCCTACATCTATATGAAAGCATGTGCTAGTGTGTGTTTAATTCATTGGATATATGTTGGAAAAACTTGATTATTTATACAAGGCCAAAAGAATCTAAATAATACTTTTTGATTAGCTTTTTTTTTTGATGATGCCTGAGGTTGTTATAAATATATCAAAAAAACCTGGTTCATGGCTCTTATAGACTAAGAGCATTATAACGCAAGCCCATATGAGGCCATCGAATCATGCTTGGTGAGTTCATATACCCTTCCATAAGTCCTAGCTCCGTATAGTAGCCTTGCTCATGGTTCATGGCTTGTTGAGTATACTTGAGTGGTTTGAAGGCACCTTCACCACTTGTAATTCTTTTGTTGGGACATCATAGCCTCATTGTTATAAAAGCATAAAGGAGTTCCAACTAGCTTGGTCATCGATGGAGCAAGCCTTCTCCATATTCATTGGATAGAATGTGGGGTTTAATTGGGGTGAGACACACCAAAGCAGCATTCCTTATATATTTCTAGTCTCATGTCATTTGAATACTAGGAGTTCATAGATCTTATTAAGGATAATAAAAAAAATAATATCTTCCAACCAGTGTTTTTGGTAATGTGATATAAAAGCTGAATAATGAGATTGGAGATAAGAAAGCCCAATCATATATTTGGTAAGGCAATTTATTTTATCTTTTTAAGGAAATTTTTTGATAAATTAAATTAATCTTTAATTAAGAAAGTTAGCCAACAAACTACCAATGTAGCCTTTAGTTGACAGGCACTTTTTTTTTTTAAATTTTTATCCTATCTTTACCGCATTGAAGATTGGATATAACTTTGGACCAAACACAAAATCTAGTTCCATAAGCTTGCATTATGAAACTAAGTAGTCATTATTAGTTATTATTACAAGAACTAATACTTATTCTTAGTGGAACTGGTCATCACTCACAGGTCCACGTAGTAGCCACGTGGTTTTGCAACCAGGTGAAGCCTTTTTTTCATTGGGTTTGTGGTGCCAGGAGCTTCAATCATATCTTCATCCTCCTTTGCCATGCCATGAGGCAACTCCCAGTCAAAACATTGTATCAAATTTGCTAGTGCAAGCTCTACTGTAGAAATCGCAAAGTTCATACCAGGGCAAATTCGCCGGCCAGATCCAAATGGAATGAATTGGAAGTCATTCCCCTTGAAATCAATTTGATTACCCATGAATCTCTCAGGTCGGAATTCTTTTGGTGCCTCCCAAACTTTTGGATCTCTACCAATGGCCCAACTGTTCACAATTACTCTTGTTCTTCTAGGAATTTCATAGCCCTCTATGCGACAATCATCCATGGATTCTCTTGGAAGCAATAATGGAGCAGGAGGGTGCAATCTTAGAACTTCCTTTATCACAGCTTTTAAATACCTCAGCTCACTTAAATTCTCCTCTCTGACCAAGCCTTTTCCTGTAGCTATGCCTCGAACCTCATCTTGCAACTTCTCCATCGCCTGCAAGTTTCGAACAAGCTCTGCCATGGCCCATTCTAAGACTATGTAAGATGTATCGGTTCCAGCACCAAACATATCCTGATAAGAAAGAATTAACGAGTAAAAAGAATGGATTGAAGCTTATACGAATCATCGATGATCATCCACAATCAGACTATAAACATAACAATCAATCGATGTGATAAATAACATATACTATCTAGAACATGTTGGTGTGATAGTACTTTGCATATTGGTTTTTCAGAAAATAGTTAGTTGAATATTAGTTGGAAGAACAGTGCTTATTACTTGGTAAATGTACAGAGTTGTGATAATACTCACCATATCGTTCATGGAGATATTTATCGAGCTGATTTTTTTTCTTTGAAAAAAATGATGGGCACACTATCATAAGATTATGGAAATCTTTTTCATTAAAAATCTCTAACGGCTAGTTCTTAGAATCTAGATTGATGTGTCAATCTTGATCGTCAAATTATACCTCATGAATTAATTAATTTTAAAATTATTTGAGTAAAATGGTGGAAACATATCACCATATTTATTAATAAATGAAAGATAGAGGGCAAAATCAAAC
>KE505694.1:71456-81728 GCA_000441515.1 Elaeis oleifera
ATTATGTATGCTATGCTATGTATCAGGCTTGATGTAGCTTATGCTTGGGCATTGTAAGTAGATTTCGGACAGATCCAGGAGAGGATCATTGGAAAGCTCTGAAAATATTCTCAAGTACTTGAGAAGGACTAGAGATGTTTTTCATATATATGGTGAATCTGATTTGAAATTGAAAGATTTTACTGATTTTAATTTTAATCTGATCTGGATGATAGTAAATCCATATCTGGATATGTGTTCATTCTGTATGGTGGTGCAGTGAATTGAAAAAGTTTCAAACAGTAAATTATTGCTGACTCAGTCATTGAGGTCGAGTATATAGCTGCTAGTGAGGCTGCTAAGGAGGTTGTCTAGATGAAGAAGTTCATCTCAGAATTAGGTATGGTTCCTAGAATTGAACAACCAGTGCCTCTTTATTATGACAATACTGGGACAGTTGCTCAAGCTAAAGAACCAAGGTCTCATCATAAATCCAAGCACATCCTAAGGTGGTTCCACCTCGTTCGGAAGACAGTCGAAAGATGCGATATGATCGTTGAGTGAGTTGACACCAAGAACAATATAGCAGATTCGTTTACTAAAATCTTATTATTACAGCAGTTTGACCACCACCTAGATTGCATGGGCATCAAGTATAAGGGTGATTGGCTTTAGTGCAAGTGGGAGATTGAAAGAATAATGTCCTACAAGCCAATCGTATATGTGATGTGATGAGATATTTTTTTATATTTTATCTTTCAAACTTATGTATTTGACATTATTTATTAATAAAGTTAGTCATCTTTGATTCATTATATGCTGCATCTTATACTTATTTAAGATTATAATGAATCTCATAGATTAGAGCAATGATTTTAGGATCACGATGAGATCATGCTAGTAAGAGCTAAATCCTTGATAGTCTTGATCTAAAATATTTCAATTGTTGGTTTATTGAGTCAGAGATCAATAATATCAGTAAGACCAGCACATCCTATATATGCTCGATGGAGAGGATGGTTAATCTCATAACCACTTGTGTGTGACACTAATACAAGGATGTCGGTGCTTATTAGAGAATTAGTTTGTTGAATTGACCTATAAGAGAATATCTGATAGAGTCTTATTTGCATGTCAGTAGGTTATTCTCTAGTGGGAGTTGTGCAAGTGATCCTTAGACCTGAGATCACCATGGTACCTTATGTACATGAATCTATATTTAATCTATTTTCTAGTTTGGTTCTTTGATTTTGTGTGGGTGTTCTAGATATGGTAAAATATGTATAGAGATTGTGAGTGATCAATAAGAGATCGGCCACTCTTAATAAGAAGAGCGAATATCCTATATGATCTCATAGGATGATGATTTGAGAAGTCTTTGGCCAAAGTATGATGATAATTAGAAAAAATTTTAATATATCATCAACTGAATCATAATTTTCTAATTGATATGCATATAGATGAGAATTTGGTTTTGACATAATTCTATATCCATTGCTCGTCTGGGATATTGTATGACTGAAGGATGGAATTGTACGGTAACTTGCCACTGAAGGATAATTTTGATATTTTTATCAAATTTCATCTCTTTCGGATAATCACGATATATTGCTAAACATCAATCTTAACTTGTGGACTCATAATAATTAAAAAATTAATTTAAAAATTAATTAGAGAGGGCTCTGATTAATTGATACGTTTGGGCTGACCTAATCTAATCAATTTAGGCTTAGGTCAAGAGCCTAAGTCCACTGCTGGCTAGATTTGGATCCCAATAGATTACACACTTTGAGATTGGATCTTGGTAAAATTTTATTTGAACTTATTATAAGTTCTAAGGGTTAATTTGATATGCTAACATATTATGATAACCTAAATTCCAATTTGATTAGTTTAAAGTGTTTGAGCTAGACTTAACATGTTGCCTTGAATCTAATTGGATTAGATCCATATTTAATTAGTTCTTACCTTTACATGAAATATTTATGTGTGAAAGAGGTTCTCCATGCCATCGATCTGAATTCAATGCCAAAATTTAATGGGACATCTCATTAATGCAGGTGTGGTAGAAGAAGAGTCTTTCTTTTAATACATCTCTTTGTTTCCCACTCTATTATTTTTTTCACACACCATTAATACATGATATTTATGGGTGTAAAAGAGGAGGACCTTTTATACACTTGAAACTCCTCCACATTATTTATTCATTCATGAGGATTCATTTCCCATGTGAGAAGGTGGAGCACTAAGAGTTGGCACTCCTTGGGAGACCCATTCATCTTTTCATTTCCTATTTATAGGAGATGCCCCTTATAGAATTTGGAGCAGATATCCTGGTATTTGGGAGTGGGATAAGTGAGGATTAAACAAAAAAATACAAAAAAAAATTAAGAAAAGAAGAGAGAGAAAATAAAAGAGAGAGAAGAAGAGAGAAAAAGACAAGTGAGGGCTGCTTGACCTAAGGTTGGTTTTCTTGTGTTGGAGTACAAAACCAAACTCTAGATGGTGAGATCTCCTGAGAAGAGGTTCTTGCCATGGTCCTAGTAGAGGAATCAAGGTAAATAGGTAGTGGTGTGATTATTTTTAGAGAAGGACATCGGCAGTGTTCTTACGAAGAAAGGCTGCAGTACTATATCGATTGAGAAGGATCTTGATCATCTTCCGTGTGGATCACCATTGGAGGGCTTTTACTTTAGAGCCTTATGAAAATTATTTTGCCATCTGATCATCTTCTTTAAGAAGTATAATTTTTATCCTATTGCATGTTTGAATGATTTGATTGGAGTTTATAAAGTGATTCTAGGATTTGAGTTCCGGTATGCTAGTTTTAAGTGTTAAAACTCTTTTATGCATGTTAAAAATTTTTGAAATTCATATTTCACTGTGTGATCAGAACCTAATATTTTTTTCTTCCTTTCATATTTCTACTAATATAAAAAATATTTTATTGGGTATAAGAACTAGAAGATTATTATCAATATAACCACTGTCATAATATTTATTAGAAAATAAAATAGAGCAACCATTGCCCATTAACTTTATTTCATAATCTTATTTTAATAACAAAGGTACAAAATAAAATTTTAATGACCTTAGGTATGTAATAATAGTCTTTAATTTTAAAGTCTTGTCTGAAGACAAATTGAGCTTTCAGATTTTCACAACTCTGTGCTAATGGACTCTCCACTTGCATCAAAAAGCTCGAGGTCACCTCTTTTTAGCCCTCTGACATTCTGTAGTCACTACGATGAATTACAAATATGTGATCCACAGGTGGGTATCTACTATCCAAGTATCAGAGTCTGATGTACTTAATGAAAAATAAGTCTGTATCATATACACATCTTCCGGTGCAATACTTGCACCCTGCTTCAAGCATGCAAGATAATTCATGCAATTATTCTTTCGATGCCTAACTCGCCACATAAACAATAGGTAATATCAGTGGGAACATCCATTGCCTTTTATTTTTGAAAGCATTATCACTGATGAAACTAGGGTCAGGATCTTTTGGAACATTGGAGACCTTCTCCTATGCGAATCTAATTCACAAGTCCCTCAATCAATTCACATTATTTGAATCGATCAAAATATTTTTATCTATGATGTCATGCAGTGAAAGTGAAGTTGCCATAATATAGAATTAAATCTATATAAATTTAAAATAATAATATAAGTAAACCACTTATGTTTGATATGTATAACTAGATAAAATCTTCTATCTAGCTATGTCTCCCACTATTTTATCGGATACCATAGCCTTAACCTATGGTAAATGAGAAACTTTAATTTAATTTTTTTAATGAGGTTGAGATCCTAATTCCTCAATGAAGTCTTATGGATATCACAACAAATCTCAATGAATTCAAAAGCAGGAAACTCTTTCCAATTGTATCTCATGTAATTCTCAACATAGTTCTTACCTCTAAATATTTATAGCTTTGTGGATATCACAATAAACTATGATATTTTAGTTAAGTCAGACCCTTCATTTCTATACAGTCATATCTAAATAATGCTGCCCTAGTGGATATCACAATAAAGCAATATATCTAAAATATGACATGAGCATCTAATATGCACCAAGACAATACTACATCAATTTCCATAATAAGCCTTATGGATATCACAACAAATCTACTATAATTTTTGATACGATACTGGCTTAGCATGAAGGTGTATGTAGTGTACAGAACACTGAGCAACCTTAATTTAAGATTTGAACTATTCCAATTGACCAAAAAGTATTAAGATTGATGGGAGGCTCTCCTTAGCTTTTCTTAGACACCAACAAGTTGGCTAGATAAGTAAATGAACCTAATTAAATAACCACCGTAATTGAAACACTCCTTAGACACCAATTAATTAATCGATTCAAGAAAATTGATTAGCTTCTGATTCACAACACTACGACTTAATATGATTTTTAAGATGACTTTAATGGTCTCATAAATATTCTAACTTAACCAATCATAATGATGCACTATTATAGTTGTATCATAACAACCAATCATTAAACCAATGCATCTAATCATATCTCTAAGATATATTAATATGATCATAACTCAACTAGCCTCGCACCAACAGGTTTCACCAAGAACCTGACTCGACCCTCTCAAGACCTTCTCTGAACTTCTGAATTTCTTTTTAGGACCTCCCTCACCTTTGTTTGAACCTGATTAGGCTATGTCTTAAATACCAAAGCCTTGTCCTAAGACTAAGAGAGATGTAAGAAAGAAGGGATAAGCAAAAAAGAGAAAATGGAAAGCTTTCTGACTTGTGTCGGACACCTAGCATGCCCACCTATTTATAGGTGTCAGGGGGATGCATAAAAGAAGGCCACACCCCATCTAAAATGCCTTATCAGATCTATGTATCAGAAATAAGAGACCCTTCAAGCAGAGGACTCTTATACAATAATACGTTGATTCAGCCTTCCCCGCACATGCATCCATGAAGAGGTGTTTAGCATCCCAATTGATTTTAGAAAATCCAGATGTTGCCACATGGAAAGGAGACCTAATTCTAAACTCAAAACACCTGATAAAGAAAGAGGAGACACCTCCATTGAAGGACTTCTTTTCTCATCCGTCCACCTTCTTTCTTATCACCACGCATGCGTACGCACACAAGGGTGTATCTGGCATCCTTCCCATCTTTAGATAACTCAAGAAAAAAATTAATAAATATCCATTTAAAAGCAAATCAAATAAGGTATGATATCTGATAGGTGATGCATCTTTCAAATAATATTTGAATGCCAGAATGACTCTTTAATCGCAAAGAGTCATGTGAGTCCATCTCTGCATGCATGCTGCCTTGATTCTTTCCACTTTTCTAGGCCTCATAAAATCCAGATAAATACCATCTCAACCTTTGAGATGTGTGCTAGAGAATAAAGGGTGATGTGGACTGCTACATGCTTTGAATCCCAAAGCAGAAGGACTCTTTTGCTTCTCCTCACCCTAAGACATGCATGCCCACCTCTTTGCGTGCCAAGAGTCCAACCAAGCTTGGACTCTTGGTTATGGTGCCCCATAAGGCTATGTGGTGCCATCTAATAGCTGCCACACTTAGATCCAAATCCAAATTACCCCATAGCTAAATTGGTTTGATCAAGAAGTAAGATTCGAATCAATTTTGAATCCGATTTAAGGAGCCAGGGTTTCCACACTTGTGAGCATACTTATCAGAAACTCTTATTGGATCCAAAACTCCAATCAACGTTATTAAGAGTATCCTTGATCAATTTTTTATATCTGTGATCTATTAGGTTCCACATCTAGCTAGTAGTAGGTCTGGGTGTAAGTTGATCTAATTTGATTGGATTCTTTCCAATCGATTTAGGTCCAAAACAAGCTAATCTAAGTTCAGCAATTAGAACCCTTTCTAATTGGGGATTGAAATAAACTCTTTAATTCGATCAAATCTACAAGTCAAAATTAACATCTAGTAACATATCATGACTATCTAGAAGATATAAAATTTGATAAAAATATCAAATATACCCTTCAGTGGTAAATTATCATACAATTCAATCCTTCGATCATCCCTGCATCTCGAATATATTCATGAGTATGAAATTATGCCAATCTCAACCACATATTCATATTGATTCTCCATCAATCAATGATGACTCCAATAATGAATCATTAGAAACTCTTTGTAATCTTCATCCTGCTTTTGATTAAAAGACTTTTACTGAGTCATTTAGAGATGAGAATTCATAGGATGTCATCTTTCTTATTAGGAGTGATCAATTTTATGTTGACTGACTCACAATCTTCATACACACTCTACTATATCTAGAACATTCTGTATATATCTTAATGCCATGTCAGAATATGAACCAAAATATGGGTTCATATGTACAAGATTCTATAGTGATCTCAGGACTAAGGATTACTTGCACAACTCTCACTTAGAGAATCATCTTTTAACATGCAAGTAAGGCTCCATAAGATATTTTCTATCAGTGAGTCAATTTAGTAAACTCATTCGTAAATGAGCACCCACATCCTTGTATTAGTGTCTCACATAAGTGGTCTGTGAAATCTACCACCCTTTCCATCGAGCATACATAGGATGTGTCAGTCTATCTAGAACATTGATCTCTAACTCAATATTTCTATGACTAAAAATATTTAGGGTTAGAATTTTAGAATTTTAGATTTCACAGCCATGATCTCTTTCTGACCTTAAAACCGTTGTCCTAATTTATTGGGTTCATTATAATCTTAAATAAGTAGAATATAGCTAATATGATAAATCAATATCTCATTTTATTATCAATAAAAATATCATTAAATGAGTTAGAAGTTTACAAAGAAAAGTTCCATCGCATCACTCATATGATTGACTTGTAGGATACTCTTCTTTCAATTCAAGTGGGTTGATTATGAATCCATGAAATAATCAAACTATAATTTTGAAGAGATTATAGTTAAAATTTTCAAGTGAATTTAGTTGAGGAGTAGATGTAGGTACTGAGTTTAGCATTGAATCACTATAAATCTATATTTGTGGTGTTTGTGATTGTTTTATCTTTAGTTTATTTCCACTATGTCTTATAATTTTTGCTTATCACTTTATATACATATTCTAAATTATTTTGGGCTTCAATTGTTTCAAACCTAAAGCCTTAAATTTATAAAACCCATTTCATCTCCCTCTTGGATTGTTGCCTCTGAGAAACAAATGATATTAGAGTAGGTACTTAGTCTATTTGATATAACAATCAAGAGATAAAGATCAATAGTAGCCCTAGTTGGTACATCTTTAACTACAGACCAATTAACTAATAGACCTCCACTTTTTGATGGTATAAACTATGCTTATTGGAAAGCATGCATAAAAACTTTTATTCAAGCATAAGATTATGATCCGTAGAATATCATAGTCAAAGGTCCTTATGCACTCACTATTTTAATTGATCGTGAATCAGTTTTCAAACTTGAAAAGGATTGGGATGATTTAAGATAAAAGATTAGTACAATTGAATGCTAAACTATGAATATTTAATATTATGCTCTTGATGCAAATAAATTTAATAGAATATCTACATGCATGTCTCGTAAGAAAATCTAGGATCGACTTGAAGTTACCCATGAGGGTACTAATCAAATGAAAAAATCTAAGATAAATATACTTGTACATAAATATGAATTATTTAAGATTAAAACTAGTGAAAGCATCACTGATATATTCACTAAATTTACTAATAATATTAATGATTTAAAAAATCTTGGTAAAAACTATACTAACAATAAATTAGCATGTAAAATTCTCAAGTCATTACCAAAGAATTGAGAGGTTAAGATGACTACTATTTAGGAGACAAAAGACCTTGATAAACTAACATTAGAAGAGATCACAGGCTTACTCATGACTTATGAGTTGAGCATGAATCAAAATATAGAAGAAAAAGTGAAGAAGAGGATGACTATTGCACCAAAGTCATCTACCATAGAAGAGCTTCAAAGTGATACATCTAAAGATTTATAAAATGAAGATGAAATGGCAATGATTACTCAAAGATTTTAGAGGTTTATGAGAAGAAAAGAATTCTTTCCCAAGAAGAAAATATATACAAGAGGGTAGGATGTAAGGATAGACAAGAAAAAAAAGAGAAAGAGAATGAATAACTAGCTATTTGCTACAAGTACAAGAAGTCTGATCATTTCAAATCTGATTACTCTCTACTCAAGAAAGGATCAAGAAAATTCAGAAAAAAATAATGATAGCTACTTGAAGTAATGATAAAGACTCTAGCTCCGATGAAGAGGAAGAATCCAAGGAAGAAAAGCCAATCTCTGCCTAATGGCATTTGAAGATATGGTAATTAAAAATATTTCAAATGAATTTAATTTGAAAATTATATGATGCTTTTAACGAGCTACTTTTGATTTCAAAAGATTTTCTTAAAATAAGAAATTAAAAACTTAATCAATCCTTAACTAATGATAAAGAACATTTTCAGCAAGACAAAGAAAACTCTTGAAAGATCATACTGAATTAATTGAAAAGAATAATGTTATGTAGAAAAAGGTTGATAAATTAAAGCCAATTGTAGATAGATTTTCTAAATTCTCAGAATCTCCAAATGCTTTTGAAAAAATAGAAAATGGTATTTGATAAAGCTAGATTAAGATTTAATACTTTAAATAAACAAAGATATCTTAAAAATATTTTGTAAAACTAGCACCTAAAAAGCATTCAATTATTTGTCTTAAGTGTAATAAATCTGCTCATAAAGTTATAAACTATAATCTAAATAACACCAAGAATATTAAATCAAGAAATAAAAAGATTAAGCAAATATGGATTTTAAAAGAACCATTCAAGCTAATCTCAAAGGACCTAAGTTAGCTTGGGTATCTAAATAAACTCGATAATCTTTTGTAGGTATTCTTGGCATCCCATAGATCAACAAGAAAATAATATATTGATAGTGGATGTTGAAGACACATGATGGATTATAAATCTTAGTTATTTCTCTTAAGATAAAAGATGATGGAGTTATTATATTTGGAGATAATGGTAATGAAAAAATTATTGATCTCGATAATATCAAGATCACTCCTACCACTTATATTGAAAATATGTTACTTGTAGATGGGTTAATGCATAATCTCCTTAGCATTAGTCAATTGTCTGATGTAGGTTTTAATGTACCATTTACATCATCTCATTGTGCTGTAACTAGTTCCAATGACAATAGAATTGTTGGAATTCGAGGTTTAGGATATGCATATGTGTTTCAAAATTTTTTTTTCTAAACATCACAGCAAAATATAAGATTAATATACTTTTAATCAGAATTATGTATGCATAAAAATATAAAACCACAAGGATCTAGTTCATGTGCTGAAATTGACATATGCTAAAATTTAGATTGTGATCAAATTGCATACTTATTTCGTAATCTTTTTCTTCAAATCGGGATCCGAAAAAAAAGAGAAGAGATTTTTTTCTAGCTATACAAGTGTCCAGCCTCTACGGATATCTATTCGGGATCAGTTTGGAACAGCCCTCTTCAAGTTGAATTTTTTCTTAAAAAAATTCAGCCTACAGAATCTGAATGAAGCCTGGATCGTGATCAACACTTGATCTCTTTCTTTGATCTTCTTCTTCTTTTCTTCTCTTGCCTTTTTCCTTGCTTTGTGCTGCTATCAAACACTAAGAATCAGTAAGGTGGGACGCCCAACCAGCCTTGGCATGGAGGAGAAAGGAGGACGCCCAAGATGTGGGGCGTATGGGACGCCAAGGGAGAAGAGAGGGAGAGAGGAAGAGAGGGCATGGGGGTCTCTAAAAGAGGCATGGGGCTGCTGGTGTGGATGCTCTAGGGACCTTAGGGGAGGTCTCTTTAAATAGGCATGAGGATTGAATCCTATTCAATCTCATAATACAAGTCCTACTTGCATTAGGTTCCTAATAATTTAAGTTATTTAACTTACATTAGGAATTTTATTAGGTGTCAACTCTTAGAGCCCTTGCACCCAATAAAATACACCCTCTTTACACCCAAGGGACACCCCATATGAAATCAAGAGGCCCTCTAATCATAGGACACGCCCAACTTGATCAAATCAAGGTGGCACCCCATAATAACTATCAAGGAATATTAATGAGAGACTTGTACACTAATTTATTTGATCCATACCCTTAGACACCCAACAACTGGAGTCCAATGAATCTAATTCATGTAGGTTATTAGTAGATAATTAAGTTTGAATTATCTTATCAAATAAAAATCTAAATGCAAAGAGGATATTGGGTCCAACCATGTGTTAG
>KE505694.1:209456-223296 GCA_000441515.1 Elaeis oleifera
TAAATTAATCAGATCGAACTACGTGGACTGGTTAAGAATCTGAGAATTGTTCTCACTCAGAAGAAAGTCTCCTACATACTGGATATACCTACACCTGATATGATCAGGAAAGATACTTTCGAGGAGGAAAGAGCCACATATAAGATGTAAAAAGATGACAGTGTGACTGTCAAATGCATCATGCTTGCCTCAATGAGCAATGAGCTTCAGAGATAGCATGAGAACATAGATGTTCCCTTTATACTCTTTAATCTTAAAAAGTTATATGAGAAATAAAGTCGAGCTGTTAGATATGAGATATTTAAGCAGTTGTTCTGTGTCTGCATGACTAAAGGCACCTCTGTGCAAATACATATCTTAAAGATAATTGATTTGATCACTCGTCTGGGATAATTGGGTTTTGCCATGGATGGTGAACTTAGTCAGAATTTGATCCTGCAGTCTCTCTCTGATTTTTTCTCTCAGTTTGCCATAAATTATCATATGAACAAACTGAACATCAGCCTACCTGAGCTACTGAACACACTGAAAATAGTAGAGAGCCATTTCAAAGGTGAAAAAGCTCTAGTTCTTCTTGTCGATAAGATCAATAAGAAGAAAGATAAGAAGGATTTCAAAAAAAATTAACCCTAAGGCTGGCATCTCCAAGAAAAAGATCTCCACCAAAGGTACTTGCTATCACTGTGGCAAAGAGGGATATTGGAAAAGAAATTGTAAGAAATACCTTGCAACTGTGAAACCAGCAAATATTGCTAAAGATTTGTATATGATACAAACTAACATATCATTAAGTACTTCAATTTCAAATTCTTGGGTATTGGATATCGCCTGTGACTCACATCTTTGCAAATTATTGCAGGGTCTACAGGAAATAAAAATTTAAATAAAGGTAACTTCTAGCTGTTTGGCACTAGTAAAAAGTCCATTCAGGTTGAAGTCATGGGAACTAGAATTTTGAAGTTGCCTTCGGATAAAGTTTTAAAAATGAAGATCTGTTATTATATTTCTAATGTCATTAGAAATATTATTTCTGTACCTTTATTATTAGAACAAGATTTTAAAATAAAAGCAAAGAACAATGGTTGTTCTATATATTTTCTAATAAATTTTATAAAATACTTATATTAATAATGATCTTTATTTTATCACTTAATGATAATGCACTTCATGTTGGTAATATGAAGAAAAGAAAAGAGAGGATGTGATGTCATATACCTCTGGCACTGCCGACTTGGTCATATAAATGAGTCAAGAATTAACAAGTTGCACAAAGATAAATTCTTTGATCCTTATGATTTTGAATCATATGAAACTTACGAATCTTGTCTTATGGGTAAAATGATCAAGACTCCATTTAGTAGATATAGAGAAAGAGTGAATGACATTTTGGACCTTGTACATACTGATGTTTATGGTCCAGTGTCGACTCAAGCCAGAGGTGGATACTCTTACTTCATCATATTTACTGATGACATATCTAGATTTAGATATGTGTATTTAATGAAATACAAATTTGAAGCTTTTGACAAATTTAAAGAGTATCAAAGAATGGTTGAAAAACAAACTGATAAAAGTATTAAAGCTCTTCAATCTGATCGAGGAGGAGAATACTTGTCTAGTGAGTTCTTCGATTATTTAAACAAATGGTATACTTTCTTAGTGGACACCTCCTTACACTCCACAATTAAATGAAATTATGCAAAAGATGAATCATACCTTATTACATATAGTGCGGTCCATGATGTGTTTCACAGATCTTTCGATCTTCTTTTGGGGATATGCTCTCGAGGCCACAGTGTATGTTTTAAATAAAGTGCTTTCCAAATCTATTTCTAGCACTCCATATGAGATATAAAAAGAAAGAGATCCAGTCATAAACATCTTAAGATTTGGAGTTGCCTGACTTATGCAAAAAATATTGATGGACATAAGCTGAGTGCTAGATTAGAAAATTATAGATTTGTAGATTATCCTAAAGAGAGTATAGGATACTACTTCTACCATCCTACTTAATAAAAGTATTTGTTGGTAGGCATGCTATTTCCTAGAGAAAGAGTTTATCCAAGAAAGGAGTAGTGGGAGGTCTATTGAACTTGAAGTTCAAAACCTACAACTCATCCAGAATTCACAAGCTGATTCTCAACCAGATGTGCCCATTGTTGAGGCATAGCCACTACACACACCTTTTCTCCAAAGGTCAAGTAGAGTGTGTAATGTACTACTCAGGTATGGATTTCTCTTTGAGAAGGACGACACATCCTACATCATTGAGAATGATGATCTCACGATCTACTTGGAAGCTGTCATGAGTAGTGACTTTGACAAATGACTCAATACCATGAAATCAGAAATAAACTCTATGTATACCAATCAAGTTTGGACTTTGGTTGATGCACCTGAGGGTGTGACCCCAATAGTTTGCAAATAGGTCTTCAAAAAGAAGATTGAAGCAGATAGCCAAGAAGAGATCTATAAGGCTTGGTGGCAAAAGATTTCAGACAAAATAATGCATTGATTATGAAGAAATTTTTTCATCGATAGCCATGCTCAAGTCTATTCGGATTATGCTTGCTATTGCTGCATACCATATCTATGAGATCTATCAGATGGATGTCAAGACTATCTTCCTCAATGAAAACTTTGAGGAAGAAGTCTATATAACTCAGCTAGAGGGATTTGTCTCTAGTGGGAGCGCAAATCAGGTATGCAAGTTGAATAGATCTATTTATGGATTAAAACAAGCATCGAGGAGCTGGAACATCAGTTTTGATGAAATAGTCAAATTGTTTGGCTTTATCAAAAATGTGGATGAACTTTATGTGTACAAAAAACTAGTGAGGGTGCTATTATCTTCTTGATCTTGTACGTGGATGACATACTGCTCATTGAGAATGATATCTCGATGTTGCAATCGATCAAGATATAGCTATCACAAAAGTTTTTCATGAAAGACTTTGGTGAAGCATCCAATATACTTGGTATAAAGATCTATAGGGATAGATCAAAAAGGATGCTAGGCTTGTCCTAGTCTAGATACATAAATCTTGTGTTGAAGAGGTTCAACATAGAGGAAAGTAAAGAGGTTACTTGCTCACAGATCATGGCATACAACTCTCTAAGAAGATGTCTCCTAAGACACCTGAAGAGAGAAATAGAATGAGTTTATTCCTTATATTTCGGCTGTAGGATCAATAATGTATGCTATGTTATGTACCAGGCCTGATGTGGCTTATGCCTTAGGCATTGTAAGTAGATTTCAGGCTGATCCTGAAGAAGATCATTAGAAAGCTATGAAAAACATACTCAAGTACTTGAGAAGGATTAGAGATATTTTTTTTATATATGGTGGATCTGATTTAAAACTGAAAGGTTATACTAATTCTAATTTTCAATCTGATCCGGATGATAGCAAATCCATATCTGGGTATGTGTTTACCTTGATGGTGGTGCAGTAAGTTGAAAGAGTTTCAAATAGCAAACTATTACGGCTTAGTCACTGAGACTGAGTATATTGCTGCTAGTGAGATTGCTAAGGAGACCGTCTGGATGAAAAAATTTATCTCAAAATTGGGTGTGGTTCCAAAGATTGAACAACCAGTGCCCCTTTATTGCGATAATATTGGGGTAGTTGCTCAAGCCAAAGAATCGAGGTCTCATCATAAATTCAAGCATATTCTAAGATGGTTCCACCTCATTCAGAAGATAGTCGAAAGATGCGATATGATCGTGGAGCGAGTTGATACCAAGAATAATATAGCAGACTTATTCACTAAGGCCTTGTCAATACAGCAGTTTGACCGCCACCTTGATTGCATGGGCATCAAGTATAGGGGCGATTGGCTTTAGTACAAGTGGGAGATTGAAAGAATAATATCCTACAAGCCAATCGCATATGGGATGTGATAGGATATTTTCTGTAATTTATCTTTTAGACTCAAGTAATTGACATTAATATTATTAATGTAATAGATATTTTTGATTCATTATATGCTGCATCTTATTATTTTTAAGATTATAATAAACTTAGTAGGTCTGGGCAATGGTTTTAGGGTCATGATGAGATCACACTAGTGAGATCTAAAATCTTGATAGCCATGACCTAAATATTTCAGTCATTGGTTCATTGAGTTAGGGATCAATGATACCGATAAGACTGGCATATCCTATGTATGCTCAAAGATGAGGGTGGTTGATCTCACAAATACCTGTGTGGTGACACTAATACAAGAATATGGATGCTCATTAGACAATGAGTTCACTAAATAGATCTGCAAGAGAATATCTGATGGAGTCTTATTTATATGTCAGCTGATGGTTCTCTAGTGAGAATTGTGTAAATGATCCTTTGACCTGAGATCGCTATGGTACCTTGTGTACATAAATCTATATTTTAGTTCACTTCCTAACTTGATTCTTCGATCTTTGTGTGAGGTGCTCTGGATGTGGTGAAGTATGCATGGAGGTTGTGAGTGATCAATAAGGGATCAGTCACTCCTAATAAGGGAGTGAATATCCTATGTGATCTTATAGGTCGATGATTTTGAAGTCTTTGGCTAAAGCAAGATGATAATTAGAAAAGAGTTTCTAATATATCATCAACTAAATCATTGCCTTCTGATCGAGATACATATAGATAAGCAATTGGATTTGATATGAAATTGAGTTTGACATGTTTTCATATCTACAGCTCATCTGGGATGTTGTTTGATTGAAGGATTGAATTACACGGTAACTTGCTACTGAAGGATATTTTGATAATTTTTATCAAAATTTTAAATCTTTCGGATTGTTATGACACATTGCTAGATGTCAATCTTGACTTATGAACTCATCAAAATTAAAGAGTTTAATTCAAAAATTAATTAGGAAGAGTCCTAGTTGATTGAGACTCTTGAGCTAACTTAATCTAATCGGATTAGGATTACGTCGAGAGTCTAGGTCCACTGCTAGCTAGATTTAAAATTCAATAGGTCACACACTTTGAGATTTAGTCATGATCTAATTTAATTAAGATTTAATATAAATTTTAAGGTTAATTTGATATCCTAGCATATTGTATTAACCCAATTTCCTAAATTGGTTCAGTTTAAAGTGTTTGAGCAAAACTAGACCAATTGTCTTTGACCTAATGGGATTGGATCTAATTTAATTGGGTTCTTATCCAACTTAGAATAGTTTCAAGTGTGAAAAGAGTCCTCTGTGCCCACCAGGTCTCATGCTAAAATAATATTGCCGCCTCCTCTTAATTAGCATTGGAAGGTGAAGAGTCCTTCTTAATGAAGGCTCTTATCTTATCTTATCTCTTTGTTTTCTCATCCAGAACCTTAATGATTTCATGCCAAATTATTATGAAAAATTTATGAAGCATAGAAGAGGAGGAGTCCTTCTGTGTGAAGGCTCTCCTATGCCAAAATAAGTCACAGTGATTTATTTCACCACATTAGAAAGTGGAGTGCCAAAAGTTGGCACCCCTTGGTCCTTCCTTACATCCCTTCTTCACCAATTTATATGGGGCATCCCATATGGACTAGGTGCTAGATTTTGGATGAAAATCAAACCTAAGTGGAGTGTAAAAGAGAAAAAAAAATTGAAAAAAAATTGAGAAGAAAGAAAGGAAATTTAGAGGCAAAAGTTGCAAGAAGGGTGGTGAGAGAATTAACAAGTGTTGCTAGTTTGCCCTAGGGTTTGATTATTTTTTTTTATGTTGGAGCTCAAAATCAAATCCTAGGTTATAAGATTTCTGAAGAGTGTCTTCTTGGCATGATTCTGATGGTAAAATTGAAGGTGACTAGGCTTTGGTGTGATCGTACTTCGAGTTTGAAGCCGGTAGTATTCTTGAGAAGACAAGGCTGTGGCAGCGCACCGGTTAGGAAGGATCTTGGCCAAATTTTATGTGGATCACCATTAGAGGGCTTCTACTTTGGAGTATCATGGAGATCACCATCATGCCATATTGCTTTTGGTGAAAGTATAAAATTTTAGCTCTTTGCATGTTTGTTTTGTTTTAATCGATATCAACAAGGTGATTCTGGGGTTTGGATTTCAGTTTGATAGTTTTAACTGTTAAAGCTATTGATATATTTATATTAAAATTTAAATTTAATTTTACTACATGATCGAAACTCAACAACCTCAACTCAATGGAGTTTTAGAATAGAAAATCAGATCTTTTTAGATATGGTCCGTTCCATGATGAGCTTCACTAACCTTTCTAATTTTCATTGGAGACATTGTATTTTGATTGTCATATATATACTGAATAAAGTTCCATCTAAAACCGTTCCTACTACACCTTATGAAATATGGTATGGTAAAAAATCGAGTCTGAGTCATCTCAAGATTTGGAGTTGTCCGGCCTATATCAAACAATAATAGACGGATAAGTTAGAAACCAGATCATTTAGAGCTCATTTTATTGGATATCCTAAAGAGTCATTGTGATATTATTTCTATCTTTCAGAAGACCACAATGTGATTGTGAGTTGATATGCAGTCTTTCTTGAAAAATAGTTCATTTAAGATGGAGGCATGAGAAGATAGATTAGGCTCGAAGAGAAAGTCTCTGAAGAGCAGCGAGTCTTGAAATCTAAGGAACCAATTTAGTCTGAGCCGATCCACGCACTTTCTCCTCCACCTCGTAAGTCTAATAGGATTTCCATCCTCTTGAGAGGTACTTAGGTATTATCTCAGAAGATATAAACAAATATTCTTCACAAAAATAAGATACATAGATATGACCCCAAGACCTATAACGAGGTGATATCAGATATCAATTTCGAGAAGTGGTTAGAGGTAATGAAGTCAGAAATTGATTCGATGCACTCAAATCAAGTTTAGACCTTGGTAGATCCACCTGAAGGTATTATATCTATTGGGTTTAAATGGATCTTCAAGAGAAAGATAGATGCAGATGAAAAGATGGAGACCTTTAAAGTTAGGCTCATGGCAAAAGGGTATAGTCAGCATGAAAGTATTGACTATTAGAAAATCTTCTCACTTGTAGCCATACTTAAGTCAATCCAAACATTGCTTACCATTGCAGCATATTTCAATTGTGAAAAATGATAAATGGATGTGAAAATAGTATTTTGAATGGATATCTTGAGAAAGATATCTATATGAAATAACTACTTGATTTCACTTTCAGTGATAGTGATCAAAGGGTTTGCAAACTACAGAGGTCCATTTATAGACTTAAGCAAGCATCTCAGAGTTAGAATACTCATTTCAATGATGTAATCAAATTATTTGGTTTCATCAAGAATGAGGAGGAACCATGTATCTTTAAAAAGATTAATGGGAGTGCTATCACATTCTTTGTATTGTATGTAGATGACATCCTCCTAATTGGGAATGATATTTTCATGTTAACCTCGATTAAAGTTTTATGTCTAAGAATTTTTCATGAAAGACCAAGGTGAGGCATCCTTTATTTTGGGGATCAAGATCTATAGAGATAGATCTAGGAGGATGTTAGGATTATCACAAAAGATGTACATTAAGGAGGTTTTGAAGAGGTTCAGTATGGAGAACTTCAAGAGGGGTCTGATACCCTTCAAACATGGCATTCATCTCTCCAAAAAATATGTCTCAACACACTAAAAGAGATTGAATACATGAGTAAGATCTCTTATGCTTTGGCCATAGGGAGCCTCATACACGTCATGCTTTGTACATGATCTGATATCATCCATGCTATGAGTGTCACTAGCAGATATCAATCGAATTCAGACGAAGAGCACAAGACTTTTGTGAAATATATCTTTAAGTACCTAAGAAGAACCAAGGATATATTTTTGGTCTTTAGGAATGGAGAACTTAAAGTGTAGGGGTATACAGATTCAGACTTCATATCTGATATTGATGATTGAAAGTTGATATCAGGAAGTATTTTTTTATGCAATGGTGGTGCTGTCAGCTGAAAGAGTTACAAGCAGATTGTGATTGCAAACTCCACCATGGAAGTAGAATACATTGCCGCATCGGAGGCTATGAAGAAGGTATTCTAGTGCAAAAAAATTATTGCAGAGCTAGGTGTGATGCTATCAGATGCCGTGCCACTCTACTGTATAACAATGGCACCATAGCTCTAGCTAAGGAGTCGAGTTCTCATCAAAAATTCAAGCACATCGAGTGACGATTCCACCTCATCCATGATTACCTTGAGAAAGGATATATCGAGGTGAAGAGAGTTGACTCCATAGACAATATGGCTGACCCATTGACAAAGCAATTGAGCCAGCAAAGACTGAAGCCCACCTCGAGAAGATGGGACTTAGATTTGTAGCCAATTAGCTTTAGTGCAAGTGAGAGTTTGTTGGATGTATGTCTTAAGAGTCAGACTAGATAACACTTGTAAAATACTCTTTGGGCATAATTTATAATTTAATTTTGATATTAATAAATTGGATTATTTCCATGCACATTATGTTTAATAGTATCTGTGAATCATCCATTGGGATAATGGGTTTAATAACACATATTCTTAAGAGTTGAGAATTTGAGATGTATTATTATAGTTAACTCATAAATTTCTTCCGATCGTAGGATCATCACAGAGATGGTGATCGATCTAAAAGATTAGTGTATAATCGCTTTCTTCAAATAGATAAGTCTTGAATCTATAGTATGGAGACATCAAAATAAAGTATAGATATTTATTAAGAATAAAGATACTGAGGTGACTATTTAAGAACAGTCACAAGGATATCTACCTTCTCTCAGTGACATGTTTATAGCTATGATTATATGTTTAGTTCTTTAACTTGAGATGCATCGATTATTCACCTTGAGGTGCTGTAGTTTGACTTCATCATAACTCGGTCTCCTAGCCATATGGAGTCTTGAGATGTATGTTAGGTGCAGTATGTTCACTATAGGAATTGGATTGCACCGAGATGGGATCTATCAACCTTAGTAGAAGAGTAGTCCTATGTACATCATGAGATTGAGTCTATAAGCCCATGGCCATGGCACCATGAAAGATAGAAAGGTGTTTCTATTAGATTTTATATTGGTTTCGAATCAAATGATTTTATCATATGACAGTAATGAGGTTTGACGAGTTAACCTTGACCTCAATTCTATTGGGACTCACGATAGAAGAATCAGATCACACGGTAACTGTACCTAAAGATTCATCTCTTCAATTCTATTGGCTTGCCACTATATATTGTTAGATGTCACTGATGGATTGTGAGAGCTTATAAAGATCATGATGGATCGATGATTCTTGATAAGTGTGAATTAGAATTATATCAATCCATTGAAAGAAGTTTCAATGATATTATGATGGAGATCATGGTATATCTTACTACCAGACAAATTAAATCTATGGGGTCACACAATAAGAGATTTAATCATAGATTGATCTAATTGGGCTTGTGAAGTCACAATTGGATTAGGATTTAGTGAAATCCTATTGGATTTAGGTGCACCATGCTAGCACATGGTTAAACCCAAATTCTTCTCTGGATTTAGTTTCTTATTAGATAAGGTTTAGATCAAATTAAGAGCCTTCATCCTAACCTAATCTTGTTGGATTTAAGGGGCACCACATTGGGTGCCTAAGAGGATTGGATCCAACCCATTTGGAGGTGCAAGCCTCATGCCTTCCTCTTTTTCCCTTTTGACTTGGCACTGGACTTTTGGAAGAACTAGTGGGGTGCACGCCACCTTTGGATGAGATCTAGAGGGGCACACACCCACTCTTCTTCTGGCAGGTTCCATGGGCACAAGCCACATGAAATACCTATGGAGATTGAGAGGGGCACACGCTCCTCTCTAAATTTAGCATGTGGAGGAGGAAGGGTGGGCACATGCCCCCCTCTCTCTCTCTTGCGTGGATGAGAACTAGAGGGGCATTAAAGGTTGGCACCCACTCTAGTTTTCTATTTGGGAAGATTAGATTCCATATGCGCTTGGTTTTCTTGGAAAGAAAATTAGCTTATAAGGAATTGGTTTTGTATCCTCTCTGATTTTCTGTTTGGGGTGATTGGATTCCATATAAGCTTGATTTTCTTGGAAAGAAAATCAGCTTATAAGGAATCAATTTTTGTATGACAAAACTTATCGATAAATTTGATTAGATTTCAATTTTGACTTTGATTTAAATTTGAAATATGGGTTCTATTTAAGAGCCTTATTTTGGGTTTGGAAATGAGAATAAAAAATCTGATTTTTTGCACCCATCTCCCTGTGTCCACATCCCTTTCCTTCTCCCATCTCCCCTACATGCCCAAAGGGTTGGGCATCCTCATCTCCACTAGCCTAAAGTAGTTAGGCAAATTTCCTTATGCCAAGAAGAAAAGAAGGTGTGATCTCAAGCATTGAGATCGTGAGGATGAGGATCAAGCATTTATCCAGGATCCAAAAAGGCTCGATAGAAGAACGATCCAAAGTTGATCTTGGTGGATATCTGTAGAGGTCGGACACATATGTGGCTCCACAAGTGAACCTCTTTTAGATTCATGGTATACAGATTGCGGTGTTCATCTACCTACATAAGGTGATGAGATCATCTCTCTCTATTTTATATGCTGATATAAATGCTTAATAAATCTGATTTAGATCTATGCAAGGCATGCTGGGTCATGAAAAATTATTGAATTTCACTGCATCTGATCCGAACCGATCTGGTGCACCAATCTGATCCTTCACTTGGTGCCTTAAGATCTCAGCAAACTCTGTCTTGTCCATCAATCCCATAGTGCCATGCATTTGCGAAAGCTGTCCTGTATATGGAAGTACCTTTGTAGTGCATCAGCTGGATTTTCTTTGGTGTGAACCTACACCAACTCCACCTCACCTTCTTCCATGAGCTCTCTAATCTTGTGGTACCTAATGTTGATGTGCTTCATCCTCGCATAATAGATGGAGTTCTATGAAAGCAAAAGTGTACTTTGGCTGTCGCAGTGCATCCTGATGGCTTTTGATACGAAGCCCATCTCCAATGCCAAGCCCTTCAACCATAGAGCCTCTTTCACTGGCTCCATGATGCCAATGTACTTCATTTTAGTGATGGATAAGGCCATTATAGGCTGCAAGCAAGATCTCCATGAAATGAGACCTCCATTCAAACAGAACACAAATCCCATCGTCAAACATCGGGTATCCATGTCTCCATCGAAATCCGCATCCACAAATCCTTCCATCTACCCCCAAGCCTTCTTAGATATGTTAGAGTGCCCCTCAGCACCTCCTTATTGTCTGTAACAGATGCCAACTCCAATAGAATCCATGAAGTATTTGAAGATCTCTTTGAGTGCTCCCTGTCAGGCTGCACCATGAACTTGCTAGCCTGACTCACTACGTGGGCTAGATCCGGCCTACAACACACCATGGCATATATAATGCTCCCCACACCAAAGGTATATGGCACTCTCTCTATCTCCTAAGCCTCAACCTCAGTCTGTGACGACATAGTCTTCGAAAGGCTGATGTGCCCGACAAGTGGCAGTGCTGCCAACTTGGCTTCCTTCATCCCAAACCTCTCCACGATTTTTCGTATGTAGCCTCCTTGAGATAAATACAGCAATCCCTTGGCTCGATCTCTAAAAATCTCCATGCTTAGGATCTTCCATGCAGGCCCCAAGTCTTTCATCTGGAACTCTCGAGACAAGGCTGTCTTCAGTTCCTGCACATCCTCTTACTCTTGCATACTATCAGCATGTTGTCTACATACAAGAATAAGTACACCCTAGACCTATCCTCCAAAGATTTAACATACATACATGGATCAAACTCGTACCTAAAAAGTCCAATACTCCTCACAAAAGTATCAAATCACTTGTACCATTTTCTTGGTGACTGTTTCAATCCTTACAGTGATTTATGTAGCAAGCAGACCTTGCCCTCTA
The DNA here is from genome assembly GCA_000441515.1 of Elaeis oleifera. Lineage (NCBI taxonomy): Eukaryota > Viridiplantae > Streptophyta > Magnoliopsida > Arecales > Arecaceae > Elaeis > Elaeis oleifera. The sequence goes on from KE505694.1 coordinate 221,315, forward strand.
ACCTAGGCTCTATAAACCCCTGTGGCTGATCCATGTATATGCTCTCCTCTAGATGTCTATGGAGGAATACTGTCTTGACATCCATTTGCTCCAGTTCTAGGTCCTGAGCTTCTATAATTTTTAACAGCACCCTGATGGACATATGCTTGACAATAAAAGAGAACCTCGCTGAAGTCAATGCCTTCCTTCTGGAAGTATTATTTGGCCACTAATCTCACCTTATACCTAATACCTCCCTGCTCTGAAGGCCTCTCCTTATATTGAAAAATCCATTGGCAACCAATGGGTTTTTCTCCTGTGACAACTGTACCAATCACCACGTCTGGTTCTTATGGAGAGATTGTATTTTCTTAGACATTGCTTGGACCCACCTATCTCTGTCATGGCTCTCCATAGCCTCTTTATAGGTGTAGGGGTCTCCATTCACTATCATCAAGGCATATGACATTGAATCTCTGAAGCCATATCGATCTGATTGCCGCACGTTCTTTTGAGCTTATGCAGTGCAACCCCGATGTCGGTCCTAGGTCCAGCTCGCTCCTGCTAGTCCTTTTGACTTCTAACTCCCATCTCAATCCTCTCCACCTGTTGAGACACCTTTGGAGAGTGCTCCACCTGAATTTCAAGTCTTCCAAATGCACCTGCAAGTGCAAATAGTACAAGAGGTTAGTTGGCTAGTACTGCCCTGCTGGACCTCCTGCTGCTCTTGTTGTGCTTCCTGCCATCTCGCTTTTGGAGAGCTAGATTTCATCAAAGGCCACATCACTACTAATGATGACCTTCTTTCTAAGGGATCCCATAGCTAGTATCCCTTAACACCTCATGGATAGCCCAAGAATACCATCTTCTTTGACTTGGCATCCAACTTGCTCCCCTCACCAACACCGATGTGCACAAATATCGAGCACCCAAACACCTTTAGATAGTTTAGATTTACCTTCCTTCCAGACCACTTCTTCTCTAGAATCCCTCCATCTAACTTAGTGTGAGATGATTGATTCACCAAGTAATAGGCTGCATCCACTGTATCTATCCAGAACGCCTTAGGAAGCCCTGCCTGCAGCCTCATGGATCTCGTCTTTTCCATAAGGGTTCTATTCATCCTTTCAGCTATCCCATTTTGCTGAGAAATCTCCCTCACCTAGAAGTTTCTTTGATGATATGCTCCTCATAAAAAGTATGAAACTCCTTGCTGGTGTACTCTCCATCATTATCTAACCGCAGACACTTCACACTGCTACCGTGTTCTTTCTCCACTTTGGCTTTTCAAACCTTGAACCTTGTGAAGACTTCTAATTTCTCCCTTATGAAGTAGATCCAAACCTTTTTTGAGAAATCATCTATCAAGATCATGAAGTATTTTGCCCCATTTCTAGCTGAAACTGGGGCCAGTCTCCACACATCAGTGTGTACAAGTTCTACTGAGGCTGCACTGCGGGCTGTGCTGACTGTAAATTGAACTCTTCTCTATTTTCAATATAGCATGGCTCATATAGCTCTGAAATTTCACCATCTAGATTAGGGATCAACCCTTTTGCTCAACTCCTTCAGCCCTCTGTCTCCCATGTGGCATAGGTAGTAGTGCCACCACCGATACACCCCCTACTGATCCTGCACTGCAGCTGCTGCATCGGATTCTCCAGTCACCATAGATCCCTCCATCCTATAGAGATTATTTTCCAACCTCCTCCCTCTCATCACCAATATGGCTCCATTAGAGATATTTAAAACTCCACTCCTGACATAAAAGCCGAAGCTGTAACTGCTCCGTACTAGATAGCCCAGTGACATGAGATTTTTCTTCAGTTCTTAGACATGCTTCACATTAGTATGTATCCTCACCATCCCATCAAACATCCTCACCCTGATGGTCCCTATACCAGCAACCTGAAGGAACCAGATCTAGGGTTTCAGGGTTAGATCTTGAAACTTTTCAAGATCATGCAGTGGAAGACTAAAATAAATCAAAATTTATTTTAAAA
>KE505694.1:241616-254804 GCA_000441515.1 Elaeis oleifera
ATATTAGATTAATTTGATTAATCTAGTTATTTTCTGCTATAATTTTTTAAAAAATTTCGAAATACATGCATGAAATCGCCTATGCGTCCTAACACTTTGACCATGAGATGGCGGCGAGTGGTTGTTTGTGATGTAACAGACCATCCAAGCTTGCCCAGTAATTATAACAACAAGAACAGAAATGCATCACCTCTATCAATCTCTCTCTAGACTTTCTAGGTGCATCTTGCATAGGCAATCATCATAGCCTCCCCGAGCCCCCAGCCACCTCCCTGAGCCCCCACCCTACCCGAGCCTGATCCAAAATTATTTCGAGCTTCAGGTCGGACTTAGGCCCGATGATTTAGAAAACTCAGGCCCGGGCCCGACCCTAGCCCAAGCCCGAGCCCCGTTCGAACCCATTTGGGTGGGCCCGAACCATTATATGGCTGCAGAGTAAGAAGGCTGCAAACTAGGAGTAAATTTTTTAAAAATAAATAATACTTAAAAATAATACTTAAATTGGAGACCAACAAAGTAAACAAGCGAAAGAGGAAAGAAGAAGGCTCAGATCTGCTATTGAAAATAAAGCATTGCAAGTTTTTTGCACTCTTAATCATGAGGTGGCTATAAGTGATTGCCTACAATGTAATAGACCATCCAAGCTTGCCCCACAACTACAACAATAAGAACAAAAATGCATCACCTCCATCTCTCTCTAGACTTTTTAAGTACATCTCACATAGGCAGTCATCATAGCCTCTTTATGAATAAAGCACTGCTAGTTTTAAGTTGGATGCGGGTCGACAATATCAGATCCACTCTCGGACCAGGCTTGGGTCGGGCCATAGGTATACCTAAGCCCGATCTGAAATTCAAATGGATCCTGTAATTAGACCCAAGCCTGGTCTGAACTATTTCAAGCCTAGTCCGAAGCTCGATCTGAATTCGGACCGACCCAAATCTAGCTCCAGTCCTAATCATAGTTAAATAAATACTTAATTAATTAATTAAATAATACCTAATTAATTAATTAATTATCTAATTAAATTAATTAATATATTAAATAAAAAATTAGTGATGGCTCGACCACTGTCGTCGCTGCCATCACTAATACTCACAAAAAGCACAAAAATGTAGGCCCAAAGATGCCGATGGTGCAGAAATAGTGGTGCGAGGAAGAGGACGGTGATCCGATAAGGGGATGGTGGATCCAGAAAGGGGCGATAGATCCAGTAAGGGGATGGCGGATCCGACAAAGGGGCTGGTGGATCCGACAAGAGAACGGTGGATCCGATAAGGGTAAAGCAGATCCGACAAGGGGGCGGCGGATCCAACAAGGCAATGTTGGTGCGGGGACTCCGACACCATGGAGACGATGAAGGGGAGGCGGCGCTGGGGAACCAGGAAAGGGGAGGGGGTCACGATCGTCGGTGGGCGAGATGAAAATCGAGGGTGGGGAGGGAGATGAGAGGGTGGGGAGTTGGGTCGGTCGATCGTCGGAGGGGAGCCAACCCAGAATCGAGAGGAGAAAATGAGGGCCGAGGAGGGGGTCGGGGTCGGGGTCTCGATCGCTGGATTGGGGAAAATGAGGACGGGAGAGTGGAGTGGGGGAGATGAGGGTGGTCACTAGCAGGGGAGCCAACCCAAAAACTGAGAGGGTTGGGAGGGGGTCAGGGCCTAAGGAGGGGGTCAAGGAAATGGGGTTTCGATCGTCGGGTGGGGAAAACAAGGGCAAGAGAGGGGGTGGGGAAAACGAGGGCAAACCGAGAGGGTCAAGGAGGGGGTTGGGGAAAATAGGGGTTTCGATCATCGGATGGGGAAAATGAGGACGGGAGAGGGAGTTGGGGAAAATGAGGGCAGGTGAGAGGGGTGGGGAAAACAAGGGCTGGAGGAAAAGTTAGGGTTATTAGCGACAGCGAAAGCTATCGCTAATAATGTCATCGGTAATGATTATTAGTGACCAATATTGCCATCTCTAATAAGGTATTTTCATCACTAATAATCTTGCAGTCCAATTTAAAAAATAAATTATTAGTTATTAGCGATGCAGAGTTGCCGTCGCTAAAAATTAAAATACCATCGCTAATATATTTTTTTTTGATGGTTTATTTTGTGGTTGCCACTAGTGGTCAGTAAAATGTGTTATTAGTGATGGCAAAATTGCCGTCGCTAATAGCCATTGCTAAAAACCATTTTTCTTGTAGTGAGATTAAGTTTTACTTGAAAAATAATATTAAAAGAGAAAATATAGATACAAATCTTTTTATCAAAAGAAAATCAAATGACTCTTAATTGTTCATTTTTTTGTAAATGACGTAACTACTAATGAAAGTTTGTGTGAAGATTTTGCTAGGGTGAGTTCAAAATAAGCGTGATGGGTGAACTAATCTTTTTTCTCAGACTTCAAATCAAGCAAGCAAATGAGAAGTTCTTGATAAATTAAAGCAAGTACATAAAAAAATTCTTAAAAAAATTATATGAAGAATGTCAATGAAATTGGCACCCCAATGAGCTCAAATTGTAAACTTGATTAAGATCTAAAAGATAAAATAGTAGATCTTAAGCTATATAGAGGTATAATTGAATTGCTCTTTTACTTAACTGCTAATAGACTAAATATTATGTCTAATATTTATATGTGTGCTTGTTATCAATCAAACCCTAAGGAATCATATATAATGGCTATTAAAAAAATTTTAGATATTTGATTGATACTCAAAATGTTGGTATTTGGTTTTCAAAATAATTTTTTTTGAATGGTTATTTAGATGCTAATTTTTCTGGATGTAAGTTAGATAGAAAAACTACAAATGGTACATGTCAATTTTTAGATGTTAATTTGATCTCATGGTTTAATAAGAAACAAAATGTAGTGGCATTATCTACAATTAAAGCTGAATATATTACGGTTGAAAATTTTTATGCTCAATTTTTATGGATAAAACAACAACTAGAAGATTAATGACCTATAGTAAAACTCCAATTAGATGTAATAATACAAGTGCTAAAAATATTATTAAGAATCTAATTCAGCATTCAAGATTTAAACATATTAAAATTAGACATCATTTCGTTAGAGATCGTATACAAAATAACGATATTACACTTCAATTTGTATCTACAAAAAAATTACTGACATCTTCACAAAACCCCATAGTAAAAAAAATTTTGTTCAATTAGAAAAAATTAGAAATCTATGATCCTTTCAGTTAAATTATCTTGATTGATCAAAGTGTTTTAATTCATATAAATAATTCATTGACTTTTATGATAGATTAAATTATTTTGATTCATTTCTTTTGTGTATTAAATTGATTTTGAGATGAATTATGTTTTTGGCATATTTGAATGCATCATTTTATGAATAGCCAAAATTTCTGAAAAATCTTGAAACATCCCATGTGCCAGACTGAACCGACTCTTCTTTAGACTGACTCAACCCATGTCTAAGCCGACTTAACCATAATCTGAGTCAACTCAAAAGTCAGGATTCAGACTTTTAACCGATATCCTAGACTTTCATATTTCACTATTTCACCTGTATCCTCAAATCATCCCATTCCAAAAGTTCTCTACTCTACAAAAATAGTCCTTCCTTTGCCCATTTTTAAGGTGTTTGTGGTGAGACTGGGATTCAATGGCTCCAAGGAAGCAACTTGCATATAAGATTAAACAACCTTCCCAACACCATCCTTCAAGAAGTGGAACAACTATTGGGAATCAAGAGGAAAGAAGGACTAAGCATAGAATGGATCCAACTATTAGGACTTTTGTCGGGAGAGAAGAACGTCTATCTCGACCCTCTGCACCTCAGCGAGATCCCCCTCTGCAATCATGAAGTCCTCCTCCTCAACCGATAGCTCCTAGGCCTTAATCTTCGGATAAATCCATCACTTTATCTTCAAGATTAGTAACAATTGGAAGGAACATTGATCAATTTCCTAGAATTAGAAGGTTTTGAAACTAGAAAGAATATTAAAATTTAGATTGGAGTTTTTATGCATACTGAATCTTCCTACTTATCCCAACCTAGTTAGAGAGTTCTATGGTAAAAGCAAAGAAGGAAGAGGTGTTTTTGAAACTGAAGTAAAAAGAGTAAGAATAATCCTAAATGTGGCCTCTCTTGGTCGAATTCTAAAAAATCTGACCACTAAAGTAGATGAAGTTGTAAACAAATTTGTTGGATTAAAAACAATGCTCGGTACTGAAGATGTTGTGAATTTTGAAGAGATTTTAGCAAGTAAACTTTGTGTGGAATTTAGATTGTTGCACCATATGATTGCAAAATTTTCATCCCAAGAATTGATTGCTTCGACTTCATTACTGAAAGGGACATGATTCTAATGCATCACATCATCACAGAGCTTCCCTACAACTTGCTAGCAGTGATGATTAAAATTATACAAGAGGCACCTTTAAGAGCAAAGCCTGTACTACCATATGGAATGTTCCTCACTTTAGTGTTCAAACAGTTTGGTATTAATATGGAAGTGGAACCTTCAAGAGATTTAAAACATTTTGACACTTATAACATACATTCATTGAGGAGGAAGGGATACATTAAGGTTGACAATCTTTGGTATAAGAAAGGTGAAGAGAGAGAGAGGAAGAAGAAGGAAGAGAAAAATAGATTTTGCTTCTAAGCCATTGGAACCTCAAGTTGCAACCTTTTCGGCTCAGCCATTCAACCAGAATCTTCTGCTCCTCCATTGGTTAGATTAAAAGAAGATCAGATTGAAGTGATTGTTTAGCATATCTTCAGCAGGGTTTAGGATTTCTAGAGTTTTATTATCAAAACTGCAGTCAAGGAAGCTCTGATTGAGCATGATCGTGCTTCCAGGTCACTGAATCCTCTTCACCCTTCCACAGCAAACCTAGCACCTCCCTTAGATAGAAACCATAGGGTGCATTTATTGTATATTTACACTTTGTTTCATCGTCTGCCTGATCCTAGTTATATCTCTTTTTTGTAAAGGATAGGCATCCTTTTATAATGTATAACATTTATGCTTTTTAATACTAAACATTTCTTGTCTTCAAATGACTCTTGTTTGGATGGTTGCATGTGACATGAACATGATATGTTTGAATGTAGTATGTTGATTGTATGATACACTAAATTGACTATGATTAAATTATATATCCTACAAAGTTATCCCTTCTTTTTGATAATGACAAAAAGGGGGAGAGCTAATGAGAAAGTTACAAATATTAGAAATAAAGACAAAATCATTATATTAAAAAGAATCATATAAAAAATTGATAAATTGATAAGTTAAGTTGTGTTAAATTGAATAACAAAGGGGGAGAAGTAATGAGATTCAATTTATTTTTGAAATTCTATGAGTAACTTGAACTTTTGTGTAAAAGTTAAGATATGCTTATGGTGAAGAAGTATTTAGGAAGGGGAGATATTCTTGAATATCAAAAGCTTTTATATATTGAAATTTCAAATTCTTTCACTGTTTGAAAGGTGGTACTCAAAAGATTTTGTTATCATCAAAAAGAAAAGATTGTTAGTCCTAGAATTGACTTTGATGATGTCAAAAAATATTTGAGTATAAATTATATTTACTAATAAAGTGCTTGAAAGTGTTAGTAGGTTGCCTCCAAATGCTTAATCCTTTTACTCAAACATAATATCCTTAAGAAAACCTCAAAGATAATTTCTCAAGAAAACTCAAAGGCAATATCCTCAAGAAAATCCAAAGGACATGTTCTCAAGAAAATTCAACTTAAGACCCTCAAGTTTGGAAGCAAAAGAAGTCTAAGATTTGAAGGGATAAATCTAGTTTGGATACTTCTCTTAATAAGTATAAATTATATTTAAGAAGGCAAGTTTAGTCTAGAAATAAATTGGATCAAGAAATACTGTCTAAAACTTTCTATGGCATGCTTGGCATACATCTGAGCCGACCTAATCTAAAGTTGAGCCGATCCAATATTAAAAGAGAGGACAGACAGAAATCTTCAATATATAGAACAATCTTCTATGCCGACCTAGTGATCTACTTAGCCAATCTAGTCTAGAGCTTAGCCGACTTAGTCTTAGAGGAAGATGAACACAGAAAGCCTTATAATTCAATGAATCCTCTGAGCTGACCCAATTGTCATGTGAGTCGACTAAGGTAGAATCTAAGCCAACTCAATCTCAAGCGAGCAGAGAAAGATAGAATACTAGAATTTTAGTACTTGCTGTAGAGCCGACTCAGAGTTTAACTTAGCTGACTCAGTGCTATGATAAGCCGACTAAGTGTTTGGATGAGCTGACTCAGAGAATGCTGACAAAATAACAACTGATTTCCTAAAAACTCAAAAACATGGCTAAATCATTCCAAATGGCTATTTTTTATTCTAAATTGCTAGAGCATTAAATGAAGGTATTTTTAAGTCAATAAATATGAAGAATTCATGGAGAAAACTAACTTTTAAAAAAAGGAGAGTTCATTGAGGAAACATGCAAGAAGATAGTGTGAGGAACCATAAAGAGAAAAAGGAAGAAATTAAGAGTATCTTAATTTTAGCCCTTTCTACATTAAATTATGTAAAAGAGATGAAGAGTGATTCAATTTCGGCCAACTACCATTGAAATCAAGTATTAAAGAAGCCTTAACCTCTCAAGCATTTAAGGAAGAGGTCTAAGCATTGATTTCACAACTACCACGACTTCTTCAGTTCCTAAAAGAGTTTTTATTATTCTCAACTCTAATGCTTGTGTTCTTTTTTGTCTACTTATAACAAGTTTTTTGGGTATAGAAATTTGGGTTGGTCCAAGCTTAAGAAATTGGACATTATTTAGATTTTGATTGGTATCTCCAGAAAAATCAATTGGGTTGATTGCAAGCTCAGAAGAAAATAATCAGTTATAAAGATTTTATTAGTGAGCTAGTGAAAATCAACTGGATTGGATTGTAAATCCACAATCTGACTGTAATCTTGAACAAATTATAATCAAAATTTTCAAGTAGATTTGCTCGAGAAATAGATGTAGATGCTGAGTTTAGCACCAACCATTATAAAATCTTTATGTTTGTGCTTGTGATGATTTTATCTTCAATTTATTTTACTACATCTTTATAATTCCTATTATCACTTCACATACATAATATGAATTATTTTGAGCATAAATTATTTCAAACCTAAAGTCTTAAATTTATAAAATCTAATTCAGCCCCCCTCTTGGATTGCTACCTCTAGGAACAAACAATGATCACTGCCCTGCTGCCGCTCATCTATAGATATGGCAATTATCGAGTTTCTGCACATCAAAATCACATCTTACCAATTTAATTATAATATTTTTGAGTTATATCAATACTAGTAATGTGGATTTTAATTTTCTCTTCTTCTCATTAAATTTTATTGATCAAAGAATTAATTTAGATGATACTAAAATACTTGAATACTTTCTATACTAATGAATGTTTAAGATTATGTATAGGTGAAGACTCTCTATATTAACATGATGTTCATTTTGATAAAGCAAATCTGGTCAAAATATACTATTCATCATGTAAAACTACTCATAAATCAATTTTGATGAAGAAAAGAATCAGTTTTGTTGGGAAATAGGTAGTTCAAGCATGAATATTTTAAATTTTATAGTGAAAGTAGTAGATTAAACTATTTAATCTTCTATACATACTTTAGATTAGATCTAAACTATCTTTTAAAGATCTATGACATAAAAATATTACATAAAAATATCTAATTTAAAATAAAATACTACATCGATCATATCGATACCCTGAATCAGATCTAATGCTTAGATCTGATCCGATGAGTTCAGAACCCATTACCTGATCATGAGTCGATTATTACCACTGCTGATATACATGGTAGAAGATCTTTCTTGATATCAAGTAGTCACACAGCATGTCTGGCCTCTACAGGTGATTCAGTCGAAGCACCGAATAGATCGTCCTTCTCGGGAGTGCTAGCTCATGATGAAGGATCTGGATGGCTGATAAAGATCCCTTCTTTAGATCAAATGGATACCTCCAGATTAGAAGAAAGAGCTTTTCAAGAAGAAGATAGCGTGGAAGAAGAAAAATAAAATAATTTTATTTTTCTCTCTCATAAAATAGAAACTAGGAAACCCAAGAAACCCCACCCTAGATCTCACGCCCCAAAGAGGATCTTCTTCCTCTTTTCTCATGCACGAATACCCACCCTCTCTCTCAAATTTCTTATGCCCTCTCTAAGATTTTCTCATGCCAAAATTGAAGTGGTTTGGTGCACAAAAAATCACCCCCTTTTAAGGTGGCATCCCATGTAGAGATTGGATAATCTGATTCAGCTTCAAGCAGCCTTTGATCTTATCATGAATTCAAATCAAATTTGAACTCTTTTTTAAACTAGATTTAATCCATAACTAAAAGACTCAGAAATGAGGGTGACACAACTTAGATTGGCATAAAAAACATCACACAAAAATTTATTTTGTGCATGAGAAGAAGACTAATTGGCAGTTAGGTAGAGTCCCACAAAACTTGAACTCTTGATTTAAGCTTGATTTCAAACCAATTTGAAGTCAAACTTAATCTAACCAAATCCTGATCCAAAGAGGATCAGAAGAAGGCATCATACACCTTCTGGGCATAAAAAATTCCATGTGAAAATTATTCTCATGTGTGAAGAAAGGCTGGGCATAGTGAAAGGTGGCGCATGGGGTGCTTTGGTTCCATTTGAATTCCAACTTGTATTCTTATCTATTAGATTCTTGACCCAACCAAATTAGATTAGACTCAATTAGATTATCTAATCTAATTAAATGATAAGTAGTCTTAATTAAATCCTAATCAGATTAGAAATTAATCGAGCTCGAATCAAAATCGAACATCCTTAATGATTAGGTCATCTCATAACCTAATCGGATCAAACCAAGTAGAATCCTAGTCAGTTAGATTTAATCCAAACTTCAATGCACAATCAAATTGAGTTAATTAGTAATCTAATCACTAATCAATCTTCTTTAATTCATCAATAATTAATGAATTAATTCATTACAATTTTTGCACAAAGTTCATCATTAATTGAATTCACGATTAAACCCTAGAATGATTCTCAATCATTAATCAGCCACATGATCTGTCGAAAATTTTTTTGAGTGTGATCCTATAGGTTCAAACCTAAGCTAGTAGCACAGAAATAATTTTTTGAGCTAATCGATGTAACCATCTAGTAATGAGACTCGACGTCCGAATAGGTCGAAAGATTGCAAAGCATCATTCATGAACCTATTGGCATATGATTATCGTATAATTCATTCTTTTGATCCTAATGCTCAAGATGACTTGGAGTTTAACTGTCAAACCAGATATATCAACCATATTGTGTTTAACTTTTAATCCATCACATGGATTATCCTGATCAAGATTTTACTAAATTGAAACACACTGATGCATTAACTCTTACTTATTTAGAAGGGTCAACTTCATCTTGACTCACACACTGACTTCGCAAGTACTTGACTATATCCAGAAATCTTTCATTATTAATTAAAAATTCAGATAGTCCAGCACCAAAGTACAGTGAGTTGCTTACAAGTTACCGTGGTGATCTCAAATCAGAAGGATACTTATACCCATATCCTTCGCGAGCTACTTTTGACAGCAGAGTATCCAGTAGTTGGTCACATTCAATGAGATGTACTCCTACATCTCACTTATATGCTATACTAATGTCTCCACACTACTTGGTTATGAGGATAACCAACATATATGATACACAACGATCTACACTCAATAAATGCTATCATCCTAGTGATAGCGTATCATTTGATCGTGAACTAAATTTAAAGACTAAATGAGATATCCTCCTATATCGATTAGAATAGTCCTAAGGACTTCATTACAATAATTGGAGTTCATTAAGAAGATGTACACTACTTTATGATGAAAAACTAAATAATAATTTTAATAATTTATTAATTTATATTATTTACATAGTTTAGTACAACCATCAACAGGCTAACGATTGGCTTTGGGACATAATTCCTAACAACTTTTACTTAACCTAAAGCTAATCAGTACAGTATTGTATACCCATCTTTTGTTATGGTCTTCGAACTCCTTGATACTAAGGGCTTTAGTAATAGGTCAGTCAGGTTCTCCTTTTCGTCGATCTTCTGAAGCTCGACATCACCTCAATCCACGATCTCCTGGATCAAGTGGTAGCAGCGTAGAGTATGTTTGGTGCGCTAATGTGATTTTGGTTCCCTTGCTTGAGTAGTGGCACCAGTGCTGTCACAGTACAACAAAATAGGACCATCGAGGGAGGATGTCACTCCAAACTCACTGATGAACTTTCATAACCACATAGCTTCTTTCGTAGCATCGGATGCCGCGATGTATTCTGCCTCGCAAGTTGAGTCGGCCATAGTGTACTACTTAAAACTTTCTAGCAAATAGCTCCACTGTTCAGGGTATAGATGTAACCTGACACGCTCTTGCTGTCATCATGGTCCAACTGAAAATTGAAGTCTATAAACCTCACAAGTTTTAAGTCGGATTCTCCATAAACAAGCCACTGATCTTTAGTATTTCTCAAATACTTAAGGATGGTTTTTACAACCTTCCAGTGGTTCTCTCCTGGATCAGACTAGTATCTGCTCACTACTCCTAGTGAGTATGCTACATATGGTCTTGTACATGTCATAGCATATATTATGGAATCCACTATCAAAGCATATGGAATCTTACTCATACGCTTCCTCTCTTGAGGATTTGTCAGACAATCTCTCTTTAAGAGAGTAATTCCATAGCCTATCGGGAGATAGCCCTTCTTGAAATTTTCTATGCTGAATCATTTCAGCATGGTATCGATGTATGTGGACTGAGACAATCTAAGCATTTTTTTAGATCTATCTCTATAGATCTTCATCCCAAAGATATAAGATGCTTCTCTCAAATTCTTCATAGAGAACTGAGATGACAGTCAGACTTTTATTCTTATAATGCAAGAACGTCATTTTCGATTAAGAGAATGTCATTCACATACAGAACAAGAAATACTATCACAAAATTGTTAACCCATTTATATATGCAGGATTCTTCTTCATTCTTAATGAAGCCATACGTTTTGATCACTTTATCAAAATGCATGATCCAACTCCTACTTGTTTGCTTCAATCCATAAATAAATCTCTGAAGCTTATATACTTTAGACTCATCTATAGATGTGAAACCTTCAGGTTGTATCATATACACTTCTTCTTCCAACTCACCATTAAGAAAACTGTTTTCACATCCATTTGCTAGATTTCATAGTCTAGATGTGCAGCTATCACAAGCATGATCCGAATAATTTTAGCATTGCCATAGGGGAAAATATCTCGTCATAGTCAATACCATAATGTTGACGATATTCCTTGACAACCAAATAGACTTTATAACTTTCTACCTTACTGTCTGCGCCTCTCTTCCTCTTGAAGATCCACTTATACCCTATGGGTTTTATAAAATCTTTAGGTGGGTCAACTAATGTCCATACATCATTGACCTTCATGGACTTCATTTCGGATTTCATGACTTCTAGCCACTTATCAGAGTCAGACCTCTGCATCGCATCCATGTAGGAGATCAAATCCTCATTGTTCTCATCGAGTTCAATAGAATCTCCATCTTGGATCAAAAAACTGTAGTATCTGTCTGGTGGATGTGATACTCTATCGGATCTCCTTAGTGGTGCATCATTAACAGGTTCTAGATTTGACTCAATCAAATCGGGCTCTGTGGGTTCATTAGATTTTGTCAGTTATTTTACTCGTCGAACTTCATCAAGCTCAATTTTAGAAGCACTAATTCCTTCACTAAGAAATTTTTTTCTAAAATTATGCTTTATTGCTTATGAACACTTTCTGTTCATGAGTAAGGTAGAAGTAATACCCTTTGGTATCTTTAGGATACCCTATGAAGATACACTTGTCAGATCTAGGTCCTAGTTTATCTATTTTAAACATCTGATATAAGTTGGATACCCCAAACCCTAGGATGTGAGAGTACTAGTTTATGTCCAGTCCATATCTTATATGGTGTTTATTCACAGACTTACTTAGAACCCTATTAAGTATATAGCAAGCCGACTCGAGTGCATATCCCCAAAATGAGATTTGCAGATTCGAAAAACCATCATAGACCGAACCATATCCAACAAGGTTCGATTCTTTCTTTCTGAGATGCCATTATGCTGTGACATTCTAGGAGGAATCCATTGCAAGAGAATCTCATTCTCTTTTAAATATGTCAGAAATTCATCAGAAAGGTATTTACCTTCTTGATCAAATCGAAGAGTTTTAATGCTCTTTCCAGTTTATTTTTCTACTTTACTACGAAATTGTTTGAACATTTTAAACAATTCTGACTTGTTCTTCATCAAGTAGATGTGCTCATGCTTTAATAGATCGTCTGTGAATGTAATGAAGTATTGATACCCTCCTTTCGCACTTGTGCTCATCGGTCCACATACATCAGTATGTATGAGACCTAGAATATCACTGGCTCATTCATCTTTTTCAGTGAAAGATGGTTTGGTCATCTTTTCAAGTAGACATGATTTACAGATTAGCAATGATTCACAATCATTGTCCTTAAGGATTCCCTTACAGATTAACATGTTCATCTTGTTCTTGTTAATATGACCTAGCCTATAGTGCCAAAAGTATCCATCCGAGACATCATCTATCCTAGGGCATTTTCTTGATGTGTACATTACACTAGAACATCATACAATGTAAATTCTATTGTTCAATTATCCATGCATTATAGTAACACCATTCCAAATTATATCACAAAATTTTTTTTATTAAAATTTATAATTTCTTTAGGCAGAAGGCCTACAAAATTATATTCAATAAGAATTAGGACAATAATGACAATCACTAAGAACAATGATATGAGAATGTAGCAAAATTCAGTGCAGGGGTAAAATGGTAATTTAAATTTTTTAAATCATGATTTTACAGTGAAAATATTAATTAATCTAATTAATTAACATAAATTTATCCTACACTAGGATCTAAATATGATATATAGCATGCATTCATTTAAATTTAAATTTGAAATTCGAACAGTAAACTCTTTATTGTAACTTGTTCAGAACACAATACCTTTGTGCGGGTAGTAGATCGCCGCAATCTGATCACCGTCGGAAGAGTCTGATCGTTGTGATTCAGCCACACAGTGTATCTGTGTTAGATGTGTGCCC
>KE505694.1:264509-279647 GCA_000441515.1 Elaeis oleifera
CTTGATAAACGTTGTTGTCCTTAGTAACAATGTATCATTTGGTCGCGAACTGGTTTAAGGACTAAACGACAAATCCTCCTTTGTCGATTCTAAATAGTTCTAAGAACTTCACCACAACACAGGAGTTTATTAGAAGATGAAATAATTTGTGATGAAAAATATCAAAATAATTTTTATTAATTTTTAATTCATGTACTAATATAACAAAGAGCACAACCGTCAACAGACGACGATTGGCTTTGGGATACTATTCCCAACAGAGAATTGAATACCAGTTGATGATTCTAAAGCTAGAACTGAAACTGATCTACCATCTCCAATGTTAGAAATCTCTCGCTGTCTTCAAATCTCCTACTGACCTGAAGTCCCTGCAATGAATTGCAAATGTTAATAGGTCTACCAGTATCTAATACCAGATCATTGTATCACAATTAAAAAATTATGAGTTATCATATAATTATCTTGCTTAGCAACAGGTTGCTTCTTCTTCTTAGGCCTATTTAGATCAAGGAAAGTAATGTATTGAGGATAGTTCCACCTTCAATGACCTTGCTTTTTATAATAAAAGTACTCTACCTGACTCTGATCGGATTTGGACATGGACTTCACAGTCTGACCCCCAACACTTGGCACCTTATTTTTCTTCTTCTTCTTTTTTTTTTTAAAAGGATGACGTCTGCCTAAAGAAGATGCTCCCACTACATTCACCATCTTCTTGTGGAGTTGGTGATCTTTCTCATAAGTTTGCAGCAACCCCAACAAATCGTGATAGTTTACTACAAGCTTCATCATTCGATAATGACTGAGAAATGGTGAGTAGGACTTCGATAGAAAATTTAGAATCACATCTTTTTCAAGCTATTTATGCAAGAAAAAGTTGAGCTTGCTGAGGTGCTCGATCTATTCGATCATGTACAATACATGATCAGTTACCAATACCCCCTCCTTCTTCCTGACATTGAAAATGGTATAATTGGTCTTATGCCACTCCATGTCGTCGGGAGTGTCAAAAAAATTGTTCAACACTTTGAGCATTTTCTCTAGTTGAGCTTCTTTGAATTTACAACTGAACTCGTCATTCATAGTCGCTCGCATAATACATACTATGGTACAGTCGTTGAGCCACTTCAAGTATCTCGAACTGCACCGCGAGCATTAGGAGCGGGCTCCTCAGGTGTCGAATCCATGAGCACCTACAAGATCTGCTCATGCTCCAGGACTATCTTCAATTTTTATACCAACTATCGAAATTGGGTCCTCTCAATTTATCACCATCTAACAGCGATCGGAGCGACAAGTTGGTGGCCATAACTACAAAGAAAATTAAAATCTAATTAGTATATGAATCGATTAAGCCTAAAGACATGAAATTTAGTCTAAAAGTTCTCCCACTATTTTAAATGAATGGATAGCCTCTACCTCTAATTCAAAGAATTATCCTAATTCTTTAGCAGGTACTAAAATCCACACAGTTGTACATAAGCCCGACTTTAGCTAGCTTGCCTATGTATATCTATGGATAGATTCTTAACCAATTATTTCAGCAAATAATTTTTAGTAATTGATTTTGCCTCAGGGTTCTAATAGTGGGCTTTGGCCTCCACTAAAAGATCTAGTTAGGTTCAATCATTAATATGATCATACTCAGGAATCAAACTATAAATGATCAGATCTGACTTTGGTCGGTCATCCTAATCACCTATAAGAGAGACTCGACTGAGTCATCATATTATGAATGATAATTTCAATAGCAGATAAGTACCAGACCTTTGGACCATCCAATGATCATCCAACTATTGGATCCATTATCACTCAACTTAATGGGAAGCTGTGGTCTAGTTATCTTCATAACTAATTCATTTTTAGAGACCTAATAATTTAGAGGATTTAATTAATCGAGTTGATAAATGAGAAAGATTCGATCAGTATTCTTAATCCTCCCACTAACTTTATCAAGTCAGATTAAAAGAGATTAGGTTTAATCTAGTCCACCCAATGAGTCATAAATCTTTCCACTGACTTCACTAAGTTATGAAGAGCACTCAAAATAAGTTGGACTAGGGGCACCTAAATCAGTCATACCAATTTTTAGTTAGCATGGGTCAAGCCCAATCATTAAGTGATCTAATCAAAACATGATTGACCATGTTGGCCAGACAAGTGAGATTGGTGAGAGGGATATGTCATTAACTCATCATAGACTCAATCTATGCGAGTAACTCTCAATTAGTGACCATCAATCAAGACTACCAAACTTACCTTAGACACCAATTGGTTAATCAATTTCAATTGGATCAACTTATAGACATGAGTTTGACCATGAAGCTGCGATCAAAGTCTATCTTGGTCTAATCAAAGATATGGACTTAACCAACTACAACTATTGAAAATTGATCAAGAGGAGAAATTGATCCAATCAGAATTAACTCTTAATTAGATTTGATCAATTACTAACATGATCTATTATCAATTATTCTAACCCTAGGTCTAATCCAGTTAAATAGACTTGACTCGAGCTAACTCATTAACCCATGAATTATAAATTGATACATTAGATCTTTGATTCTCAAATCTAGATCACTTAATTCTCAATTAAGTTTTAGGCTAACATGGGCTGGGATTCGATATTTGAAATAATTTTTAGTTTATAAATATTTTCACAAACAATCATCCAATGATCAAAATCCTAATTTCAGATCTAAGATACATTATTTCAAATTAAAATAAAATTTTAAAATTTTTTTCATTATTCATCATCATAGAAAAGACCGCATAGTACTTCAACACGCCGTAGGAGATCCCATCGAATGGGTAAATAGAACTGTGAAACTCTGATTTCTACTATGATCGGATAACTATGAAGATCTATCCAATCAGATTACTATACTACTCAAATTTTAAATTAATTATTTAAATCTAATTTAAATAATTAATATCAGATTAATATCAGAATTATGCAAAAAAATTATATCATAAGAAACCAAAGCTCTGATACCAATGTTGGAAAACAGACAATTCAAGCATGTATATTTTAAAATTTTTATAGCAGAAGTAGTAGATTAAACTATTTAATCCCTTACACATACTTTAGATTAGATCTAAACTATCTTTCTAAGAATCTATGACATAAAAATATTATATAAAAAAATCTAATTTGAAACAAAACACTACATCGATCGTGTCGATGCCTGAATCAGATCTAACGCTTAGATCTGATCTGATGAGTTCAGAACCCATTATCTGATCATGGATCGATGATCATCACTATTGATATACATGGTAGGAGGTCCTTCCTAATGCCAACCAGTCACACAGCGGTCTGACCTCTACAGATGATCCACTCGAAGAACTGAACAGATCATCCTTCTCGAGAGTGCTAGCTCACGATGAAGGATCTGGATGGCTAATGGAGACCCCTTTCTTCAGATCAAATGGACACCTCCAGATTAAAAGATCAGAAGAAGAGCTTTTCAAGGAGGAGATGGCATAGAAGAAGAAGAATAAAATAATTTTATTTTTTTCTCACAAATAAGAACTAGGAAACCCTAGAAACCCACCCTGGATCTCACATCCCAAAGAGGATCTTCTTCCTCTTTTCTCATGCACGGATGCCCACCTCTCTCTCTCAGATTTCTTATGCTCTCTCTGAGGTTTTCTCACACCAAACTTGAAGTGGTTTGGTGCACAAAAAATCAGCCCTTTTAAGGTGGCATCCCATATAGAGATTGGATAATCTGGTTCAACTTCAAGTAGCCTTTGATCTTATCACAAATTTAAATCAAATTTGAACTCTTTTTTAAACTAGATTTAATCCATAACTAAAGAACTCAGAAAGAAGGGCAACACAACTCAGATTGGTGCAAAAAACATCATGCAAAATTTATTTGTATGTGAGAAGAAGGCTAGTTGGCGACTAGGTAAAGTCCCAAAAAACTTGGACTCTTGATTTAAGCTTGATTTCAAACCAATTTGAAGTCAAACTTAATCCAGCCAAATTTTGATCCAATGAGGATCAAAGAAGGCATCATACACCATCTAGACACAAAAATTCCATGTGAAAACCACTCTCACATGTGAAGAAAGGTAGGGCATAGCGAAAGGTGGTGCATGGGGTGTTTTGGTTCCATTTGAATTCCAACTTGTATTCTTATCTAATTATGTTCTTGACCCAATCAAATTAGGTTAGACCTATTTCAATTATCTAATCTAATTAGGTAATAAGTAGTCTTTATTAAATCTTAATTAGATTAGAAATTAATCAAGCTCAAATCAGGAATCGAACATCCTTGACGATTAGATCATCTCATAACCTAATTGGATCAAACCAAATTGAATCTTATTCAATTAGATTTAATCCAAACTTTAATGTTTAATAAAATTAAGTTAATTAGCAATCTAATCACTAATCAATCTTTTTTAATTCATCAATAATTAGCAAATTAATTTATTATAACTTTTGCACAAGGTTCATCATCAATCGAATTGATGATTAAACCCTAAAATGATTCTCAATCATTGATCAGCCACATGATCAGTCGAAAATTTCTTTTGAGTGTGGTACCATAGGTTGGAATCTAAGCCGATAGCACAGAAATAACTTTTTGAACTAATCGATGTAACCATCTAGCAATGGGACCCAACATCCAGATAGATTGAAAGATTGCAAAGTATTATTCATGAACCTATTGGCAGATGGTTACCGTATAATTCATCCCTTTGATCCTAATGCTCAAAGTGACCAAGTGTTTAACTATCAAACCCAGATACATCAACCACATTATATTTTAACTTTCAAATCCATCACATGGATTATTCTGACCAAGATTTTACTAAATTAAACACATTAATACATTAACTCTTACTTATTCGGAGGGTCAATTCCATCTTAACTCATACAGTGACTTCACAAGTACTTGATTATACTCAAAAATCTTTTGTTACTGAATTAAAAATTCAGGTAGTCCGGCATCAAAGCATAGTGAGTTGCTTGCAAGTCTTTGTGGTGATCTCAGATCAGAAGGACACTTATACCCATATCCTTCGTGAGCTACTCTTGACAACAAAGTACCCAAGAGTTGGTCACGTTCAATGGGATGTACTCCTACATCTCACTTGTATACTATACCAATGTCTCAACACCACTTGATTATGAAGACAACCAATGCATATGACATACAATGACCGACACTCGATAAATGCTATCATCTTAGTAATAACGTATCATTTGGTCATAAACTAAATTTAAGGACTAAATGATATATCCTCCTATATCGATTAGAATAGTCTTAAGGATTTCATCACAATAATTAGAGTTCATTGAGAAGATGTACACTACTTTGTGATGAAAAGATCAAATAATAATTTTATTAATTTATTAATTCATATACATTTACATAGTTTAACACAACCATCAACAAGCTGACGATTGATTTTGAGACATAATTTTTAACAGTTTTGTCACACTCTGGTACGAACAATGTATCAAAGATATGCAGTACTAGAGCCAACTCCAACATTTTCTAAGGTCTATCCTCAACCAAAGCTGATCTTAAAATATTGATAAGTTGACCCTACTTCATATCGAGTTGACCCTAATATCTTTTTGAGTCAATCTTACTATTTCAAGAGTGGACTCGACTGAGGACTGAGAATATCAGATAAAGAGCTATATTTTGGAGAATAGGAATTTAAGCCAACTTCAAAGGACTTTGAGTCAACCCCATTGCATCTCAAGCCAACTTCAAAAATTTTATGCAGCGACCTAAAATATGAGTTGACCCCAAATATCCAAAAGTCGACCCTACTGATGTCTCAAAGTAGAAAGATAAACAATAGCAAATTTAACTTCTTTAGCTAGAGCCAACTTTAGAGATTTCAAGAGTCAACTCCATACTCAAGTCAATCCTAGCAAGAAGCCAAGTCGATCCAAGCAAAAGTCCAGCCAACCCTAAAGATTAAAAGCTGACTCTATTGAGTTCTAACAGAATTAAATAGCTAGTTTGTCAGCCTATTTTTAATGGCTATAAATGGCTAGTTTGAGCTCTCTAAAGGTTATTTTAAGATTTCTAACCTTCCATGGACTTATTTAAGCATGGAATTGGTTTGAAAAAGAAGAATATAGAAGTGGAAAAAACTTTTGAGATTTTACATTAAAAAATTTTGATAAAATTCAAAGCACTAAAAGAAAGTATTCCATAACTTTTACAATTGAGAAATAAGAGCTTGAGCATATTAATTGAGCACACCTATTGTAGAGAATCTTCTTCAAGTTTGCTCTTAGGCTTTTATTGAAGTATTAAAAGAAGCATTCTTCATATTTGAGCTGTAACTTCAACTACCTCCAAAAGTTTTTTTTAAGAGTATCCTTTATGGTGCTTTGAACTCATTATCTCTTGTATTTTGGTGTTTATAACAAATTTCTTAGGATAACAAACTTCAGGTGTAAGACCTATCCAAACCCATAATTGAATATGTGTATTGAGCTAAGTCAGGGGACTTAATTGGAAAATGATTTTAGTTAGTGAACCTAAAAAAATTGATTATATTAGGATTGTGAGCCCGAAAAATAATTGATTGTAATCTTCTAAAGATTATAGTGAAATTTTCAAGTGGATAAGCTTGGAAAGTGGATATAAGTACAAGAATTGGTATGAACCACTAAAAATTTATTGTATTTGTGTTTATATGCTGACTACCTTCATTTTTACTTTAGCTATTCTGCCCACATCTTTATTTGTACTTAACTCTCTGATTTTCTTAAAATATTGGCTATTCACATTTGGACAATTTCTAAAAATTTGTTAAAATTTTAACCCACTCTCTACTCTAATTATTTGTTACACACACCTATTCATTATTTTATAAGTTAGCCAAAGTTTTTAAAATTTTATGAAATTTTAATAACCTAATTCATCCTCCCTCTTGGATTGCTATCTTTGGACAATAAGTGTTATTATAGAAAGTACTCAGCATTTTGATCTAACCATCAAAAGCTAAAAATCATGGCAACCCTGATTGGTATGTCAATTAGTGAAGAACAATCTACCAACAACCTATCTCTTTTAATGGCATAAATTATATCTATTGAAAAATATGAATGAAAATTTTATACAAGTACAAGACTATGACATGTGGAATATTATAATTATAATGATCCTCACACACCCATAGTTTTGATTGATGTTATGCCTTTCCCTAAATCTGAAAAGAATTGAGATGATATCGATGAAATATTAGCTTAATTGAATGTTAAAGCTATAAGTATTTTATATTGTACATTAGATGCTAATAAATTTAATCATATTTTACTTATATATCTGTTAAAAAATATGAGATCAACTTGAAGTTAATTATAAGGGTATTAATCAAATCAAAGAATCTAAAATTAATATGCTTGTTCATAAATATAAGTTTGAAACCTTAAAAACTATAACTAAAATATTTTTAAGATTTACTGATATTATTAATGGCTTGAAAAGTCTTAGCAAAGATTACACTTATAGTGATCTTGTATGCAAATTAAATTTTAGATCTCTTCTAAAATTTTGGGACACTAAGATAACAACGATTCAAGAAGCAAAAAATCTCAACAAGCTATTTTTAGAAGAGTTAATTGGCTCTCTCATGACTCATGAGTTGAGCATGTGCCAAAACACTGAGGAAGATGTAAAAAGAACAATCGCTCTGAAATTAGTGGTCAATAAAGAGGATTCTAATGATAAGTTATGGGAATTCAATAATAAAAATAATTTGGCCTTAATCAATAAAAATTTAAAGATTTATGATGAGGAAAGATTTTATTTCAAGAAGAAAAGCCTATCTAAAGGAGAAGCAAGCAAAGTGACAAATAAAGAGCCACATTCCCTATATTATGAATTCAAAAGGTCAGGACATTTTAAGGCCGACTATCTTTTACTTAAAGAGAGTCCCAAAAAATACAAAAGAAAGCTATGATAGTAACTTGGAGTGATTGTGATAAATTAACTTTCGAAGAAGGAAATGAAAAAGAAGAAGTTACAAATCTTTGCTTCATGATACATGAGAATGAGGTATACTACTCAAGATTTTACTCTTAAAGAATTTTAAGATGCTTTTTATGGGCTAATTGATAATGTCAAGTTGCTTAGTTTTAAAATAAAGAATTAAAGAAACAAAATCAAGTTTTAATAAATAAGAAATTTGAATTTCAAAAAGAAAGGAAAGTTTTTGAAAGAAAGAAATCATTATGGGATGATTTTTTTTAAAAAAAAAAAGAAGTTGAAAAAATGAATGCAATTATTGAAAATTTACTTTAAGTCCTAAAATGCTAAAATACTTTTAGATAATTAAAGAGTAGTTTATGACAAAGTCCAATTGTGTTTCAACTATATGAAGAAAGAAAATTTTGAAACTATATTTGTTAAACTGACTTCAAAAGCACATTCTATTACTTGTTTAAATGAAATAAAATTGACAATAAAACTTTTGATTTCTCTTTAAAGAAAATCAAAAATAATATTATTAAATAAATTGGGTTCCAAAATTAGAAACCAAGCCTTCTAACCTTAGGGGACCCAAGATGACTTAGATGCCAAAATTAAAGAAATGATCATGTGTTGTAGGTGTGCTGGGCGTCCAGACCTACAAAATATAGATGGTACTTGGATAGTGGGGAAAGATGTTTAAGATATATGATAGGAGATAAATCTCAATTCATCACCATAGAAGCTAAAGATGGAGGTATAGTGATTTTTGGAGAAATAGAAAGAAAAAAATCATTGATCTAGAACATTCAAATTTCTCTATCTATATATATTAAAATATATTACTTATTAAAAGCTGAAGTATAATTTGCTTAGTATTAATCAATTGAGTATAAAGATGTTAATGTATATTTTAAATCATCGCATTGCATTGTAACTAAATTTATTAACAATGGTGTTAAGTTCATAGGCAGTAGATAGGAAATATTACTTGATTGATCTTGATGATTTATCCAAAAAAATATAAAGTGCCTTGCAGCTATGAATGCGAAAGTTTATAAATCTAATTGGATTTGACATCATAGATTAGATCATACAAGCATGGATTTGATTGCAAAATTAGTTAAAAAAAATTAATTAATAATTTATCAAAAATCAACTTTAAAAAGAATAAAGTTTATGATACATGTCAATTTAGAAAGCAAATTAGATCTTCTTTCAAATCCAAAACTATTGTTTTAACTATCAGACCTTTGAAATTGTTGCATATAGGTTTATTTGGGCTAATTAGGACTATAAACATAGGAGGCAAAAAGCATGGTTTGTGATTGTTAATGACTTTGTAAGATTTACTTTAGTTTTGTTCCTTACTCATAAAGATGATGCTTTTGATGCTTTCTTCAAAATTGTTTAAGAAAATTATAAATGAAAAAGATATGAATGTTTCAAAAAAAAGGAAATTAACATAGTACTGAATTCATAAATTATGATTTCAATAATTTCTATTTTGAAATGGTATTGATCATGGTTTTTCAGCCTTTAGGACACCATAGCAAAATAGTGTTGTAAAAAAAAGAACAGAACCTTAAAGAGATGGCATGGACCATGCTATATGAAAGCACTATACCTAAATATTTTAGCTAGAAGCTATTAACATAGCATGCTATGTGCTCAATCGTACAAGATCAATTTTAAAGAAAACTCTATGCGAACTTTGGAAGACCAATTTTTATAGAAACTCCATATAAACTTTAGAATGAAGAAAATCAAAATTACATATTTCAAAGTTTTGGTTGGCATTGCTTTATTTGAATAATGACAAAGACAAGCTAAGTAAGTTTGTTGCAAAATCTGATGAAGAAATATTTCTTGGTTATTTTCTATAAGTAGAACTTATAAAGTATTTAATAAAGAATATTTATAGTAGAAGAATCAATTTATGCTATTTTTTATGAGATTAATAATTTTCCATCAAGAGAAGTAGACTTAGGAGATGATGTAGAAAATCCCATCTAAATATGAAGAAGATGAGATGAGTGGATACACCATTTAAAATACAAAAGGACAAGGATCAGAGAGATGAAGTAGAAGAAGCAATCTACAAAAAATTCAGATATTACTCTATAAGGTATAAGTGATTTGCCTAAAGAATGAAGGTATGCTCATAGCCATCCTAAAGAGTTAATTATTGATGATCCTTCTTATGGTATTAGAACTAGAGTATCTATTAAAGAAGTATTAAATTATTTTACATTTATTTCTAAAATTGAGCCAAAGAATATTTTTGAAGTTGAAAAAGATGCATCTGGATTAATGCTATGCAAGAAGAGTTAAATTAATTTACTAAAATAAAGTATGAGACTTAGTTGAAAGACCTCGATAGTAATTGAAATTAAATGAATCTTTAGAAATAAATCAAACAAACAAAGAAATATAATTAGAAACAAAGTTAGATTAGTTACAGAAGGTTGTAATCAAGAAGAAAGAATTAATTTTGATGAAACTTTCACTCCTATTGCTAGATTAGAAACTATCAGATTATTACTTACTTTTGCTTGTTATATAAATTTTAAATTATTTTTAAAATTAATGTTAATAATCTATTTTAAATGGATACGTTGTGGAAAGTTTATGTTGAACAACCTCTAGATTTTGAAGATCATAAGTTTCCAAATCATATTTTCAAACTCAATAAAAGTTTATACGATTTGAAACAAACTCCTCATGCTTAGTATGAAAGACTAAGAAAGTTTTTGATTAAAAATAATTTCAAAAGAGAAAATGTTGATACTACTTTATTTATCAAAAGAAATAAAATAATTTGCTGCTTGTTCAAATATATATTGATGATATCATTTTCAATACTACTAATGAGATCATGTGTCAAGAGTTTACCAAGTTAATGTAGGAAGAATTCAAGATGAGAATGATGGAAAAAAAAAAAAAATTTAAACTCTAAATTAAGCAATCAATTGAGGAGATCTTCATCAATCAAAGCAAATATATAAGAGAGATTTTAAAGTAGTTTGGGATGGAGAATACCTAAGGTATTAACACCCTTATGAGCTCAATATGTAAACTTGACCAAGATGAATATGGAACAAGTGTTGATCCTAACCTTTAATGTGGTATGATTGGATCATCACTTTATTTAACTATAAGTAGGCCTGATATCATATCTAGTATTTTCTTATATGCTAGATGTCAATCTTATCCTAAGGAATCTTATGTTATTGCTATTAAAAACATATTTAGATATTTAATTGAAAATAAAAAATGGTCTTTAGTATTTCAAATAGTCTTCTATTGATTTGATTGGTTATTTAGATGTTGATTTTACTGGATGCAAATTAGATCATAAAAGTACTAGTGAAACTTACTAATTTTAGGTGTTAATTTGATCTCATATTTAGCAAGAAGCAAAATTCAATTGTATTATCTACAGTTGAAACTGAATATATATTACTACTGAAAATTGTTATGTTCAAATCTTATTGATCAAACAATAACTAAAAGACTATTGTCTATAATATAATAAAATTACTATAAAATATGATGACACTAATACAATTGATTTAACCAAGAATTCTGTCCATCATTCTGGAATAAAGTATATAAAAATTAGACATCATTTTAGTAGAGATCATATGATTAATAATAATATTCTGTTTGAATTTGCTTCTATCGATAATCAACTTGCTAGTATCTTTACTAAATCTTTGTATAAGGAAAGATTTTGCATGATTAGAAGAGATCTTAGATTATATGATATTTCTTGCTGATGCATGTATGCTATGCATTGAATGATATTTAAAATGCTTGATTATTTAATATATAATGCTTGAGTTTGATTTGAATTGAGTTTTTGATAAGTCAATTTTGGTTTAAATAATCTATGCTCTAATTTTGAAGAAAATCTTTTAAAGAATTAATTGAAATGATTTGAATGAAAAGATATTTGAAATTTAGTTCCCGTGCTATGGGAGTCGACTCGAATGTATTTCGAGTCTATCTGTATTTGAAGTTATTGATCCAAAGATTAATTTTGATGAATATAAAATATTTGAGTACTTATTTTGATACTAATGAGTTGTTGATCTAAAGATTGATTTTGATGAATGCAAAAAATTGAATACTTATTTTGATATGAATGAGTTATTAGAGTTCTTGTAAAGAAAGTTTCAGAAGCCAAAATTATTCATGAGAAATATTTATTGAATGACAAGTTTTGGAGGCAAAGAAAGCTGAATAAATAAAGCTATATCATGAAAAATTAAGGGGAAGAGATCAAAAGTCGACTCCTAAATTCAAAGAGTAGACTCTGGTACATGTATACAAAGTGGCATAGACTAGAAGTTGATCCCTACTTAGCCTCAAGTTGATTCTCTCTGTTAGACATAAAGTAGAATTTTCAATATTAGATCTTGAGTCAACGTCTATTTGGCTTCGAGTCAACTCTCTCAAAAAAGATAAAGAACTGTATTCTACAGACCAATCTTTGAGTGGACTCCTCCTATCGAGCCAACTCATAATTTACTCAAGTCAATCCTTATTTAATCTTGGATCAACTTGACTACGATTGATAGCTCTAACATCTAGTTTTGCAAAAAATCTAGAATTTCAGATATGATTTCCAATGGCTAGTTTTTAGTCTTCAATGACTAAAAATAGCTATTTTTGCTCTTTTAGAGATTTTAAAGGCTACCAAACAAAGAAAAAGCTAAAAAAAAGAGAAAAATAAAGTAAAAATCTAAGAATATTTATTGAGCATTGAAGAGAGAGGTACAAGCATCTAAACACCCAAAAGCTTGAAACATTCAAGTATTTCAGCATATTGATAGCAAAGCTTCCTCAACTCATTCTCTAAGGAGCTTCATTGACTTTTTATTTACTCTTTTAGAAGTTTTTCTATATTTAAAATTGTATCACTCATTATTATGGTAAATAAGTTTCAATGAGACTGAAACTTAAGGAAATTTTGTCCAAGTCTTAAATTGGATTTGAATTATCATGAAAGCCTAGGATTGAACTGAGGAGATGGTTTTGATTAATTTTCACTAAAAAAATCAACCAGATTTTGATTATAAGCTCAAAAAACAAGCAAGCTATCATTTAAGAAGAGATTATAGTAGAATTTTCAAGGATGGCTTAGAGAGTAGATGTAGGTATTGGATTTGACATCAAAAATATTATAAAAGTTTGGTGTTTGTATATTGCTCTTTGTTCTTTTATATTACGTCTAACTAGCATCATTGTTTTAATATTTAACTTTAGCATTCACTCACATTACTTTCCATAATCAAATAATTGTACATAATAAGTTAATTTAAAAATTTAATTCATCCTCCTCTTAGGTTATCTCTCTAGGCAATAAGTAGTATTAGAGCTTGGTGTTTGGCTCAGTTTGATCTAACGATCAAGAATTGAAGATCAAATGACAACTCAAATTGGTGCATCTCTTACCGAAGGCAATCAATTAATAGAAACCCCTTGTTTAATATTACAAACTATACATATTGAAAAGGACACATGCATATCTTTATTCAAGCACTTGATTATAATATTTGGTGTATCATAATTAATAGCCCATACACACCGACAATCATGGTAGATGGCATCATCACATCTAAATCAGAAAAAGATTAGGATGATCTAGATAAGAGAATGGTTTAATTAAATGCTAAAGTTATAAATATTCTTTATTTCTCATTAGATACTAATAAATTTAATAGAATTTCTACTTGTATTTCTATTAAGAAAATATGGGATAGATTAGAGGTTACCCATGAGATATCAATCAAGTAAAAGAATCTAAAAATCAACATGTTTGTGCGTAAATATGAATTATTTAAAATGAAATAAATTAAAACTATTATTAAAATATTTATTAAATTCACTGATATCATTAATGGTCTTAAGAGTTTAGAAAATACTATTCTAGCAATGAACTTATTCGAAAAAATCCTTAGATCACTTTCTAGAGTTTGGGAGGCAAAAGTGATAGCCATTTAAGATGATAAATATTGGTGCAAAAATCCACCAACGTCGGAGAAGCTGGAGTCGAGGGTGCCGCGGTCGTCGCCGGGACCTGCAAAAGGAAGTCTAAACCGGAGTTGGGTTGCTCCGGCAAGACCCTCCGACGCTCAAGTTAATTTCTGCCTCAACAAGAATGGAGTGCTCGAACGAAATTTTAACAGAGTTTTGAGATAGAGACTAGAGCTTTGAGAATAACATATCTGGGGATCCATATTTATAGGCAGAGGGTGTAACAGACTGATAGCGACGCCTGTAACCGCCTGGTAGTGGGCCGTTCAGGGCCATGAGGAGTTTGTTACGGAGGGTAGTGGAGTAGAGTCGTGGACATTGCCATGGCTTGCCACGTGGGCCTGTTATGGAGAGTGGAGTGATGTCCGTTGTCGTGACTTGCCAAAGCATGATGGAGCCACATGGGATCCGTTACAGGAAGTGGAGCAGTGCCGCGGCCATTATGGTGGCCTGTCAGAGAGTTCGAGCCTGTCGGCCGAAGCTCGGTTGGGATGTCTGGAGGAGCGGAGTAGCTCTCTGTCTGAGAGGAGCTCGGATGTTTTCGAGGTTGCTGACGAACCCACTGTCGACGGGTGCCTTAGGTGTTGGCGCTGCAGGCTAAAGTCATTTTGCCGTAGAAGCTCGATCAGAGACTTTTCGTTGGTGAAGCCCGACTGGAGTTAGTCTGAGGTGGGAACTTATTTGAAGGCTGTTTGCTGGGGAGATCCGATTATATGAGGGATTCTGGTAGAAGGTCGGCCGATGGCTGAACCCGAAAGATGTCGTAGGAGTCCGTCCACTGGAGAAGTATGTAAAATGCTGTTGAAGTCCGGCTGGAGCTGTCGAAGGTCGGTTGATGCTGTAGAAGGTCGACGATCGGAGAGGTATGGAAGATGCTGGAAGTAGTCGGTCGTTGGGAGAGTCCAGCTGCTGGAGCCCGTCCGTTATAGAATTTCGTCCGGAACCTATCCGCTACAGGAGTTCGACCGGAGCCTGGCCTTTATAGAAATTCGGATAGGAACAGCTTATTGGTGAAGCCCAATCGAGGTCTGCCTGCAATAGAAGTCCTGGGGGTATTTGTTAACAATAGAAGCTCGGGTGGAGGCTTACAGTAGAAAATCCGGCGTGGACCGCTCGTAGTAGAAATTTGACG
>KE505695.1:51420-74353 GCA_000441515.1 Elaeis oleifera
GGAGAATTTATTTTGGTATTTGATGATCAACAGTGTCTATTGCAGAGATTCTGAACAAAATAATACATGCATAAATCATGCAGCCAAACTTGACATGCAATATGAACCTTTTTTGTTACGAATACAAAGAATCAACCTCTAAGATGAGGTATCAAACTTTTCAGTAGATAATTTCATAGTTATATAACAAGCAATAAAAGAAAAGAACCTCACTTACAAATAGTTGTCTCATTTGTGAGAGGGTGAAAGTAGCAGCACTTTTGAGCTTGGAAACCTTGATCCAACAACAACGAAACAGCACTTCATGAAAAGAACAGGAACAATTTGTAAGAACATTCGCGAACCAGTTCTAAAGAAATGCATGTTAGCAGCATAAAGAGATGTAAAATGTACAACATCAAGAACATGTTCATACTGGTACAGAGTCGAGGACATCTTCATCCAGTAAAAACTTGATTCTCAGAAAGTGCAGCAATGGGTATTATAGAACAAATATGAGAAGCTTATTGGTGACAAACAATATAAACAAGGGATACGTCATTCATGTCATCCGTATTTGTTTGATTTGCTTCTAATTCCTGGTTTTCTGGTACTTTTTCAAATAGTATCTTACCATCCAAATCTTTTTTTTTTGGACGATTCATCTTCCTCCAAACTTATTCACTCAAATATGAGCCCCTAATTCTAATGCAGCAATCCCAATACTTTCATCTGTAACCTATTCAGTATGATATAAAGTATGTGGTGATTAGGAGCACTTTATAAGCACATTCTCATGGGCACTCCAATAATTTTAGAAATGCCATTGTTTTTCACCAATTCTGCAATATGCAAGATAAGAGATACAGCACTGTAGGCTATGTCTCATCAAAGAAATTATATAGGGATGCCATTTAAAATGTACAGGTTCTGCAACTTCATTTTAGGGTCCACAAGAGGCATAAGATCATAAATGTCAGACTTCCAATGCAGCATGAACCTGAAGGGGTTCCTAAATTGGGCAATCAGTTACAATCACTTCTAATATGGAGATAGCTTCAGGAGTCTAATCAAAGACTCCAATGCAGTGAGATCTATAGCTGGGTTCAGATGAATGAGCATTTCAAAGCCAGTTCTTGCCAACTGAATACATGCAACAAGTGTATGTCAGATTCCAGCAGCTTAAGCAGAAGGAAAATCAAGATGGCCTGCAGAGCAGTTCTACAACGTGGCCAACCATGGTGGCATCGAAAAGGCAGAGGCCCCATTCAACACAGCATTGGGCAGGACTCCAAATGGAGATTCTGCATAGACTGGTGCAAAAATCAAGTTTTCAGCTTCAAGATACCTTACATTGCTCTGCAGATCAAGACAAGTTGTGTAGAGGGCTAATCAACCAGAAACCAATTACCAGAAAAGCAATTTGAGACATCTCCAACTTCTCCAAAGGTGCCTCCAATGGCTTCTAAAGGTCAAACAAAAGGCTCCCATCTTGGGGCCCTAAACATGGTCAAACCACAAATATTTCTCATGTGTTTAAGAAGTAAATTCTTTCTGAAGAATCATTTGAGAAGCATGAACCAGAAGGCAAAGAAATCTTAGGAATAACACTTGGGGAGATTTAGTAGGCAAAACATTGTATCTACATCAGGTGATGCATGTACAAAAGCAAAATATCCAGCTTAGATTGACAAAGGATAAGGATAATCAAGAACCCCTTATGGCTTGCCAAGATAAGTTACGCTGATGAAGAGCTTGGATTGGACGACACAATCCATATCATGATTATTCAAGCCCTTATCTGGATGCTAGGAGCATCAAAGGACCTTATTAGGCCATCAAAGCCATTTGACAATCCAAATCATTCATCTATTGAGTCTATACTTGTTTAGCATTTTACTAGTGTCTTGGCTTTTAACTTAGACTCAAGTTACTTGGTCCACAAGTTCCTTGGGGTCTTTAATTTATTGGTCACCTGGTTCTCAAGCTAGCATAGGCCTACGTATATACATACATATACATATATATAGAAACATATATGTGTGTAAATTAAAGCTCAGAAGATAGACTTTAGCTGTATTGCAATAAGAGTTCTAGTATTAAGCATGAAATTGTTCTCTTGCTTGACTCCCTATCTCACTCTCTCTCCAATGCCTTCTATTCCCCTTTCCTTTATCCCTCAATTCCTTATTCCTCCAATTTTCCCATCTTATCTCTCATTAATGCTTGAAAATTTGTAATATCACTTAATTACAGTTCCCGTGAAGAACAAAATTCTACTTTAACCCTGTATCCAAACAACACTATCCCTAAAACCTCAGGGTAGACCAAGAAATCTTGCCTCTTTCCTTTAATCCACAAACTGTTTTGCTTCTATCTTGTTTCTAATAATGTCGGACAGGCCTAGCGTCCAACGGATCAAACCCTAAACTTCCTAACCTATTAGCTTGACAGACACAAAAGAAAGCTATCCCCAAGTTATCCCGCATCATATATGGTTAAATTATTACAGCAGAACATGAAGAATGCAGCATCTTCAAAGCTCGTAGAAAGGCTAAACATGAAGATGCAGCTAAAAGGAGAGGAAAGAAAAGGACAAAAAAAAAGACAAATCAGCTGCAATGGCTAAACAACTACAAAAAAGATATTGTGAAGCAGTGGTATTAGATGTGCTTTTCATTAGGATGTATCATATGAGGTCCTACATGATGTTGTTCTGTAGTCCACAGCAGACGTCTTATCAGGATGTCCCTTACTTTACCATAGGAAGGTTGACTATATAATACCTACAACTTCATCTTCAAAATAAGACCACGAAACTGCAAACAATGCCTCCAAAGTTTCTTCCACAAGCACAAAGAGATCTGATCTAGCTCAGCAAATGATGCAATGCCAAGGAGAAGGATCTTTGGGACCGCAACATTGACGGCAGCCAGTTCGGCCATGTCAGCCAAGCCATCGAAAGGAATAGTAAGCTGACATGGAGAAGGAAAATTCATATGGCTCTACCACATAATACTTCAGTCTAAAGACTGTTTTACAGACCCTTATCATCCCACACTAATTGTACCATACCATGCTAGTAAGGTATGGAACAGTTCCTCAGTTCAGTTCAGTATACTAGTTGAACCGGGTCATATTGGTATGAACTGGGCAGAAGCAACCCCTATCATCCGGGTACAGGCGCTACTACAGCTAGGAGTAGAGGAAAAAGAAAAGCGTTGAAAGCCTGCCTTGGTACAGGATGTCTACCAGACCATACTCGACCATACAATTCCATATTGCTAAACATACCGGTGCAGTTCCTTGTACCGGTTTATGAACCTTGCTTCAGTCAATCAACAGCTGGACAGCAAGGGCTTGACTAGGTAGTACTTGTCCAAAGTTATCTTAATTTGAGAGGATCCTCTAGTTACAAATTATTTCAGATTTGTTTAGGTTTCAGTTGGGAAATGTTGTCTTCCTATTTGATTAGTTACTTTCTTATTCTAAATCCTGGTTCAATTAGAACTCTTAAAGAAAGTTGAGTCCCTCGACTAAAAAGTTGTTTGAGTCCTATGAGAGCGCTAGGTCAGAAGAGGAAGGACAAAAAAGTCTATGCTATAAAGCAATTGTCAACATGAGTTATAGACGGGTTTTGGACGTTTTTCTCATTATATATACATATATACAAATAAATATGCTATATATACATACATACATACATATACATATACTGTATATACATAAACATACATATACTGCATATGCATATGCATATACACACATATACATGAGAAAAAAAGGATGCATGATCTTCTTCTTATCTCACAATGTTGCCCTTTCCTATTTCTCAAACACCCGGTCCTCCCTCCTTTCCTACTTCTTCCTATTTTCTATCACGCAATTTATGTACTGTTGTTCTCAGCAGAAACCAAACTTTTGAAAAACAAAAAAAGATCCGATCTTATCTCTGCAAATATACCATACACAGCCATCTTATTCTTGTTCCAAGAGCTGCATCAATAATTCTAAAATAGTTGGAATTTCAAAAATTCAAACAATAGTACAAACATAGAATGAAAGCAGTCTCTTAAATAATTGATCATACCTGACTACAAAATTATCTTAAAGATTTTCATATAATGCAAAGGAAAGGCTCCAAGACCACATTACTAAGAGAAAAGGTTCAGGAAAAATCCAAAAATGCAACACTATCCTCAAATGGTCAGGTGCTCAAAACATGGTGCTTGTACATAGCGTACCATACCAATCCAGTACAGTGTGCAAAGCACAACAGCAGGGATCAATTTCTTTAATTTTACAGGTATTCAGTACGAAGGGTGTCCCTAGTACCAGGCCTTCGCCAATCTAATTTGATATGAATATGGATATAAAATGCATATCCCAAGTGAGATAACTATAGTAAAAAGTATGACAAGAAACAGAAAGAAATAGTGTAAGCATCTAATATGACATGAAATATGCATGTATGAAAACTTAGGCACACTAGATTTTCCAGCATTAACAGCTTTAAAAGTGCCAAAAGTGAACACTTTCATTTCAAAGCAAGATAAAGAATACGATAATTAAGCAAAAAATATACCTTGCAGAATCATTAATTAACGCAAATGGAGTAACACATCCCACTGGCACCTGGCAAAAACATAGAACTTATCACTGTGTGTACATAAATATCTGTGTATATAGGTATACCTGCATCTACATATGTACGTGAGTGTATTCATATATATGTGTGTGAATATTTGGTTCATATGGTCCACATTTCATACAAATATTAAAGCTTCCTCTGCTAGGTTCCTTCAAATCATGAAGTTGTTGTTAGCCACTTGTATTTCTATCATTATAAGATCAAGCATTTTGTAGAAAAGATCTATATAATATAGGCATCATTTAAACGAATAGCACAGATTTGAACTATTTTATTTTAAAGATAGGAAAATATAACTCAAGAAATACATAATATTGCCTAATCTCATACCTTTTCACAATAATTATAGAAGATCTTAGTCATGTATTCACGAAGATGTACCATAATATTGATGAAAAATAAATAAAATAAATATTGAATTAAACTTATGGAGAAAAAGTTTAGAGAACAATGGCTTTAAACATCAGTAAAACAAAGAAGAAGTATGTGGAAAGTAAAGTTAGTGAAAACGTAAATGCAGATATGATCCCGAATAAGATTGATGGATGAAAGATACCACAGAGTGATAGATTTCGTTATCTAGGACTTATTGTACAAAATAATGGGGAGATAGATGAAAATATATTTAATATAATTAGAGTTGGTTGGATAAAGTGCAAAGAGGTATGCAGAATATTATGTAATATGCATATTTTTTGAAGACTTAAGAAAAAAAATTATAGAACAACAATAAGCTTGCAATATTGTATGGCAGAATGCTGGAGCTAGACAATAAAATAGATACCCAAAAAAGGTTGAATGTAGCAAAAATGAGTATGTTAAGATAGAAATGATAGATTGATGAATGGATATAGTAAAAGAGCTATAGCATGGCACAAATTAAGGAAAAAGTGATGGGAAATCGATTGACATGATATAGACATATACAATGAAAATTAAGGAGACTTCAATAAGGAGGGATACTTCAGTTTATGTTAAGAGGGAAGACCAAAGATAACATGAATAGAGATTTTAAGGAAACATGTGGAGAATATTCAAATAACATCAAAGGTAGCCTGATCCAAAAGCCAATCCCATATAGTTAGGAAAAAGTTGGAAGGTTGTGGTTGTAATTATTAATTATACTATTGGTTGAAGTTTGCCAAGGAATACGAATGCAATTGTATGTTAGCCAAGAATTACAAGCATACAACTTACATAGTTAAGCAAAACTGAAACCAATCTACACTTGAAAATACAATAAATCCATAACAAGATTACATGTCATGATTTAGGGTGCCAAAAATTTTCTCAATTACTACCTTAAAGGGTATAAGAGTGCATTATAACTCAAAGTCCTTTTGTGATAATTCCAACCAACTTTCTGATCAAAAACAACCTTTGTGAAGGAAACATATGGATGATATGATGCATCATTCTCCGAACCATCCTGAATAGGATGGTTCAGGCTGTGCCGAACCGTACCGGTGGAAAATTGGTTCGGTTCTGGCATACAAAACGACACAGTAGCCATTTCGGAGGGAGGGAGAAGAAAGAGAGGAAGAGAGGGGGGAAGAGAAGGAGAGAGGGAGAGGGAGAGGGAGAGAAGAGAGGGCCTCTGATGGCTGCCGAAGGCCATCCGAGCTCTTACCGAGCTTGAAAAAGGTAGAGAGAGGGAAGGAAGATAAGGGGGGATCCTTACTAGGTGTCCGGAGGCTGACGCTGCTGCGATGTCTCCAACGGCCAATGAGCCAGCACTAAGAGACCTCAGGGTGGCCAAGGCCGGAGGAGGGTCTCCACGCTCCTCTAGTGTGAAACGAGAATTCGTCCCTATTTCGCTTTTTTTTGGCTTTATTGTGCAAAGTCGACAATGCAGTTACCGACTTCGCTGTATTTTTTTATGATTTCAGTTAAAGTCGCAACCAAAATTATAAAAATAAATAAATACAGCGAAGTCAACAACTGCATTGTCGACTTCGCGCAATAAAAGCCAAAAAAACGAATAGAGACAAATCCTTGTTTCGCATTGAAGGAGGGCAAAAGCCTCCTCCGGCCTCGACCGCCCTCAGATCCCTCGGCACTGGCTCGTCAACCATCAGAGACGTCGCAACGGCATCGCCATCCGTCTAGAAGCCTCTGACGGCCTCTGGACATCCAGTAAGCACTCCCCCTCTCTCTCCTTCCCTCCCTCTGCCCTTGCTGAGCTCACATGGCCTCTGGCAGCCTTCGGAGGCCGCCGATGGCCCTCTCTTCCTCTCCCTCTCCTTCTCCCCTTCTCTCGCTCTCTCTCTTCCTCTCTTCGGTGGCTGCCGGAGGAACTCTCTTCCTCTCCCTCTCGCCCATTCTCTCGCTCTCTCTCTTCCTCTCTTCTCCCTCTCTCCTTCTTTGCCCTGTCGATTCAGCCTAGCACAGACTGGTACAAATCCGTACCAAACTGTGCCACCAATCAGCCGATATGGGATCCGGTTGCAGTTCGACAAGCCTTGATATGATGAAATAAGAAATGAGAAACAACAAGCTAAACAAAATAACATCTTTAGCCTAAGGAACTAAATGCAAAATCCCAATTTTCCCAAGGGGCAATATCCCTTAACCGATACAGGAACTAAGTAAAATTCTTCCACAGTCTCCAAATTAAAAGTTTTATTCAGGAAAAATGAATTTTGTGCCTATCCTTTCAGACCTCCAACCAAACCATATGTTGCAACATGGCTTTGAATAAATTTGGATGCAAATTAAAAATGACAGCAAACTCAAGTGATAACATCCTTATGAAAACAAGATGACTTAGAAAAACAGCAGACTCCCCAGCATGAAGTAATCTGGCTAATGATGCTATCTTTAAGATGTGTGAATAAAAAAAAATCTGATTTTGTCTCTCTTAAATAGAGAAATTATAATATCTAAACCAACATTTTCTTTCATTGCGATATGTTTATCCTTTTAAAAAAATTATTGAACAGCATCCCTTCTTTTACAATCTCATGACCAGAACCAACTTTTCTAGTAGAGGAAATTGATATAGTAAAATATATGCCAAAATCCACAGAACAAGGACCCTCCCCTTGCATTTCTCAAGTGCAATTGGTCTTCAAATTCGAAAACAAAAAGAATTATATCCTGTGATGAATGCTAAAGAAAAGCTTCTTTGGATCTGCACAATATCTTAGGAATTCATTTCTTTCTCTCAGGGGTCACTTGCTTTGGATTTGGCATATTTCATGTAACCTGTTTATATGGTCTTGCAATAGGAGTGTCCACTTGAAAAGTACAATCTATAAATCGAGCATGGGATGCAAAAGGTTTTGATCCTTTTGTTCCAAAAGGAATAGCCAATTCTCCCTAAGAATTTTTGCCTTAAGATATTCCATCAAGATCAACATCTCACATAATTTTATTGTACCTTTTTAGAGTTCCCACTTTTGACAACATATCAACATAGCTTTCTCCCATGTGCAACCCACCTTCGAGCCCACCTTCTCCCATTAACAGCACCAGACCCCATAATTAGAGTATATCTAGGACTACATTATAGAAACAAAGAAAATAAAGAATATGAAACATAATTTCTCCAACAGCCTCAAGAAAATGAAAATAAGAAAGAAATGAAGTCTATTTGGCCAGCTACCATAATCTTTATTCTCTCCATGAGGGGAACAAAGACTCCGCAACTTTAGGCCTAAATTACCTCTGATTTTGTCCCCTTTGTTCCCCACATAATCATACATAAAGATAACTACAGAACCACATACTCCATTGCAACTAGTTGTGCGAAATAAAACCTTAAAATCACAATTTGCCACCTATTTCAGTTAAATAAAGCAGGAAGTTCATTTGACCACATATAAAGAAGTATTTAAGTAGTCATCCCTACAGGCACAATTATTGAAGACCCTCTAACAACTTTTTCTTAATTTCCTATTATTGGAACTAAGTGTCTGCCAATGGTTGGTCATTTCTCATTCAGCTAATCCTTCACCACCTATTTCACTAGTGTTGGCACTTTTAGAGGTGTCAACCAAACTCTAAACTTCCACACCCACAAGATGGTACACTCATAACCAGAATCAACTCTTCTACCGTATGTCATGCAGCCATTATTCTAAACACCTTTAATTAACAACTTGATCTTATAATAACAGCCAGCCAACCTTATCTAATTTTATTAAGGTTGATTCATATATCCATTTGCCTTTCACCAGCCCATCTCTGTAACCAATCTTCTACAATATCACTACCAAAATATCCTTCACGATCTTCTAATATCTTCACTCATATTTCCTAACCCTTCAGCACAAATTCAATCCACATTGATCAATGTTTCATCTAGTTCTTGCAGGTCCTCCCTCCCCTTTTCCAACCAAATACATCATTAGTAAAAGGGAAGATCTCCTTAACCTCTTAGCTCAACTCTTCGGCATTCATAACATCAGTTGTTTCAAGTTACCTAGGTAAAGGTAAAACTTGCCGTAAAATCAACGGCTTTTATAATAGGCTATAACTATGATTAAACTTAAATGCTGCAGAAAGTAAATTATAAAGGGAATCTTACACAAGAAGCCAATGCTAGGAATACAAACCTGAAGTATTTCTTGCAAAGCTTCTTCAGGAGCCATTCGCAAACCTCCTTTGCCCAACCCAAGCCGTTGGGACAAAACTATTTTATAAAGCATAATCCAATACCGCAGAAACCCAAGAAATCAAGATATACAGATACGTGAGTTACGAACAACTCTTTTAAGGAAAAAAAAAATGAAGCCAGCCATTTTATGCTGCTATTAATAATAGAGATCTTAAAGCAATAAAAGAAAAATAAATACACCTTTCATGTCAATATTTGTGCCCGCGAGAGCTGAAACAACATAAAACCTATGCTTCTTGTCCTGCATATGATAAGCTTCAAGATGAGTTAAAGAAGATTAACTAGTAGGTGCACTTTGTAAATATCTTTGACATATTTATTGGGGGAAAAAATGAAATCTCAGCTAGTATCTTGAATTTACCTTTAACAGCAAATTTTTACTTAATGCACCTCCCAAATGAGCAACATGCTTTGCCTAACAGAAATACAAAAGTTGTTGAAACCATGTGTAATAATTCTCTGACAAAACAAATGCAAGCAGTTTTTTATTTACCAACCTGTGCTTCAACTGTCAATACAGCAGGATGATCATAGCAAATGAAATCAATCTGAAGTTCCTGCATGTAAAAAGTAATGAAGTCATAAGTTAATGAACAGATTAGTGAAAGTTAGCAAATCCGTAGGCATTCTCTGAGGATGTCTCGTTGCTGGAGGGACAAATAAATCTAAATTTCTCAGATATCTCTTTCTACTCACTTCTTTAATATATGCAACCCCAGCTCTTTCAAATTGCCAATGGTAAATATCAGATGCCTTGATCAATAACATAAAACGAAGTCATAATGAATGATCTTCCATAGAGTATTAAGTTTGCAGGATATTATCATGAATCAACAAAAGGGAGCCTGCTGACAAACAAAATTTATCTCTTTCTCTGCATATTGGTCAATATGCACTGTTATTAATAACCGACAGCACCAACTGATATGGTCCAACAGCATATCAGGGGATATCTTTTGCAGGGAACATGATAAATATTTGTGCATGTACATACAATTACCTACTTGAACAGACACAAATATGAACGTAAGTGCCACTCAGCACAACAAGACATGAGATAATATGTACTGCACATAGCAGCGGGAAACATAGCCATATAACCAGCTGTGTCCCAGTACTTGGCATGCTCTAATGCCAATGCATATCAAGCACTGACAGGCTTGACACAGGGCATGGCACATTCTGTATTGGTGCCAAGCAACACACCACCTGCGCAGAAAAGATCAATCCTTGGTGTGGAGACAATAACATGCAAACATACCCACATAATGCCAGCATCCTTATGTCCATATGAGGTGATACAATCAGGAGGATGAATTGATGATGGATAAAGGGTCATGACAGGCCACATTTGGACTTCTCTTATGGTACAAAACAGGCTGAAAGGTTTAAATTCAGTGCTTACCATATTGATCCAAAAATAACTTTGTTGGGACAAGTTGACTGTCCCGTGGATTTTAACTGCAACAATATGAAGAGGTAAAGGGGAATCTCAAGCAAATCAAAAGATTTAGCTTTTGATACACCTTATCTTTCAATCAGAGTTCCATGAACTTCAGTATAAGTGGCCAAGCCATCTATCCTATAAAGATGGACAGAAGGATATCAAATTGGAGCAAATTTTGGCAAATGAAATCCAATTCTACTGCACAATTCATATACGTTGCTTTTTTGCTGTTTCTATTTTCCTTTCATTATTTCCCTTTATTTTCTCTAAGTTAAATCATCAGTGTCAGACCTTCATCCAGATATGGGCAAGACGTCTACAACATCCAGCATTAACAACCATTAGTACCTTTCATTCAATATCCATCCAAACACATCAAAAACCCAACTAAAATCCTGAGAATGAAGAATTTCAGTCTCCTCCTGTACCTTATATTGTCATTTACCTGATCAGGCATCTTAACTGCTTAGCCGCCTTATTACCCTACTTGTAGTCACTAGGGGTGGCAATTCGTGTTGGCAGGTCGTAAATGGGTCAACCCGTTTACAACATGACTCATATAACCTAAACACGAACACAACACAATTATTAAATGGGTTGGGATTCACAATTCATACACGGACTAATTATTAAACAGGTCACCCGCATAACCTGATTATTAAACGGGTCATGTCGGGTCGACACGAACACGACATGTTTATGACATGATTAACAAATTGACATAAAAATCCTAAAAAAATTAAATAAACCTGATTTTTTGGAGGTTCAGCTAAACTGCAAAATGTTAAACAGGGTGATGCAATAAACCTGTTATAAATATATTTAAAAACCTGCATCAATCATCAATCAAAATCTATTTCAATATAAGAGTAACTAAATTATACTAACACAAACATATCCTTACTTAAATTCCACAAATCAGCAAAGTTCAAACACCAAATAACAATCAATAGTTCACAAAATACACAATAATATAGTTTACCAACACAACATAACAAAAGTCCATAAACTAAACCACAAGTCTCCTCTTAAAACCATCAAGGCTCCCACTTCAAAATACACAATATCAAAAATCACAAGATTGTTATGGACTTGACAGAAATAATCTTTTTTTTAATAAATTTACAAAAATGTTAAACAAGTCACGCGGGTCTATTTCGGGTTTGCAAGTCAACCCACGAATGACACGAATTTTGCGGGTCATAATCGTGTCGACCCGTTTTCGACCAGAACCCACATAAGCTCAACCCAAAACCAGATTTTTCCGCATCGTGTTCGTGTCGGGTTCGCATGTCGTGTCAAAAATTGCCACCCCTAGCGGTCACAATGGTTTACTTCCAAATTATAGTTTCCGCCTTCTTCCTTCGGGTCTATGACAAGCACCAATCAAGTCTTAATAAAATCAAACAAAAAAGAAAAGCACTAAACAAAAGATGGATGATCTTTTTGAATTTTAATGCATTGTCAAGCTGTTCAATTTATAACTAACAAGTGGAGCACTGTATTTCCCTTCAATGTCCAGTGATTTTCACAAATTCATAGATTTGCATGAAACAAAAGAATTTCAATGTGTACGACTATGTCTTGTGATGGGATGCCTTGTTCCTCCCACTTTTATTTATGCATCCAAGATTATTGAAGATTCACAAGGAAGAATTTTTGATGGCAAGGATCATAAAGAGTGTCCTAAAATTGCAGTGTACTGTCCACATCATGTCCACCTTACAAGATAAAAGGGGATTTATAGCATCAAAACATGATAAAGATATAGAGATGAGTAGACAAGTAAGCAACTCCGTATAATCAAGCTATAAGCATGAGGAGGTAATTTTGTGAATACATGACTAATAGTGATAATCCGGTGAACTTTGTCTCGACAGAACTAGTTGAAAAGCTCTCAATCTTGTAAGAGAACAATCAAACTAATACCACAACTACGATACTTAAATCGACAAGCAAATATACAAGTTGGAGATCAGTGCAAGATCAAGTTGTCTACTTGCCCTTTTAGGAATACAATGCAAGAGTTTATGCATGGAAAGAGAAGGGAAAGACAGGAGGTAACATGGATGGTATTTCTAAGTAAGGCCTTCGTAAAGTGCAACATAAAACCAAAAGTTGTTCATGAATAAGGATTCCTAAACCAACACCAAATAGTCAGAACAAGGATTGATGATGATAATTATAACAGCCAATAATGTTCCCATAAATTAACCACATCCTTCGAGGCAGCCCATTTATCCATGCTCCGGCAAGCCAATAAAAGTTTGCTACCAGAATATCTAAAGATTTTACAAACAATCGTTAAAAAAAAGGGTTTCATCATACATGTTGCTCAGTCCAGTTCATTTTCTTCTCGGGTTATAGAAAACGAAAACAGAAACAAAGCAATACCAAACGGGCCCCGAATTAAGCACAGGGTACAATCTTTCTTCTTCTTTCTTCTTCTTTTTTTTCTTTTAAGCACCTAACTGGATGGCCTTGCTAGATTAAGGAAAGCGCACTTATCAATTCTACGCAAAACATACTCTAAAATAAAACTAACAGAAATTGAAGCAAAGGACAGAAAAAGAGAATAACAGATGACAAAGCCTCAATTTCCGATCAAGAGAGTCATATCTAAGGCGGATTGAAGCCAAATGAAATCGAATCCACATGATAAGGTATGTTATAGGTATTGGAAGAGAAAGAGTTAGGATGGAAGGGAGAAGAAATAATACTTGTAGGCGAGCAAGCAGCTGGTTTTTGTGTATCCCATCTCGCCGCGTAGCTGTTAAGCCAGCGCAGGGCAGCAAAAGGGTCGAAGGATGGAGCGATGCGTTTCAGGCCTCCTCCGTCGGCAGAGTGAGAAGGATTTTGCTAGGGCGCGAGGCCTGGAGATCGCCGTCGAATCCCCAAGCTCACGTTAGGGTGGCTATTTTGGACCCAACCAATTAAAACTTTGCAAATATGGGATGGGTAGGGTAGGGTAGGGTAGGGTTGCCACTGTGTCAGGTTTGGTCCCCTGGCTCATTGTAGACTTGGGCCTTAACTTTGGAGCCAGATACCACAATTCATCCAACAATTAGGTATCTGTATACGAGTTTTCTTGAGACCGGCAAAATATGATTCAACTCGCCATCACGTTTGATATTTAACCCATCTTAAATAAATTTAAATTTATGTTAAAATAAATTTAGATCATGAATATATCAATCTATTTAACTAATTCAATAATTGAATCAGATTTTGATTTCAAATATCTGATCCATTTAATATTCAGATTGAATTGAGTTAAATAATCTGTTTAATTCATTAAACATGTTTAACTTA
Source organism: Elaeis oleifera (assembly GCA_000441515.1). Classification (NCBI taxonomy): domain Eukaryota; kingdom Viridiplantae; phylum Streptophyta; class Magnoliopsida; order Arecales; family Arecaceae; genus Elaeis; species Elaeis oleifera. The sequence continues at coordinate 65,431 of KE505695.1, forward strand.
TTTAAAATCTGCTTAACATATTTCTGATCCATTTAATCTAATCTATTTAATTTGTTTAACTCATTTAATCTGTTTAGTCTAATTTGATTTATTTAATAAATAAATTAAATAGATCGAATCGAATTATCTCTTTAATAAATAGATCGAATCAGATATGAATTTTGATATATTTAATAAATAGATCAGATTTAGATTGATAATTTTTTAATTAATCCGTATTAATTCAATCCATATCCAATCCAATCCAACCCATTTGCCATCTCTAATTTTTGGCATGGTATCATCCAAATTTAATGCCATGATGATAGATCAAAGCTTGTCTCGGCGTGGCAGCTGAGAAGTTTGGCATCCTGCGTTCCCTTTTAACTTGACCACACAGACCTGGTCCTCTGGAATAGGCAGTTAAGGCTGCTAAACGCATTGAATTCAACAGGCTTCCATTTAGAACTACTCGGGAAAAAGTCCGGTCTATGAACGAGGCTTTCTTCTGATGTAAGCCTCTATGAATCAGCTTCGGATTCAAACTCATGAATCACTTTGAATATGGAAATTCTATGCTTAGGTAAATTTTAGGATTCAAGTGTCTGTCTTGCATTTAGGTGCATCACAAATATTATGTTAGATACACCAGTAAACTAATTTGGAAGTGGCATAAAACCGCATACCATAGAACACTGTTGCTGTATGGGTCCACATAACTTATCATGGATGCACATTGCACTTAATTTTAGCCTGGACATATTACTATAGAAGGTTTATTTAGTCATTTTTTGCTTCCCTTAAACTCTCGCAATAATAATTGCAATCTAGAAAGAATTTAATTGATAAATCAGTTCGAGAAAAACGTTTAAATGGATGATCAAAATCTCAAATTATCATACTTTGATATCTGGGAGATGTATTTTAGCATGTAAAATAATTAGTATTTATCATTAAATTAATTGATCGCCACATATTACTTTTTTTTAAAAACAACAACAACAACAACAACAACAACAACAAAGGATGAATAAATTCATGAGTTTATCTACGAATCTAAAGGTGATACTGGTCATATGTTCATTAACTACCAAAATTTCCATGTGTTGTTCTAATTTCAGTGAATTGTTGAAAGACTCAACTTTGCCACCATGCAAAAGGTATGGCAATAAAATAGGCAGGATACAAGGATATGGCGGAGAAAAATTGATCTCTCCGGATCCAGATATCAAAAATTATCGAAATGGGTGGGATATACGAAGAATTTTGAATGGATATCTAGGATATGCCAAGAAGCATAAAAACAACGAGCATTCAAGAAGGTACAAATCATTTTAAATTAAAAGATGCAAACAAAGAGATGTAGGCCTAGCAGAAGAACAGCCATAATTTAATATATTTACATCAAATTATCCATGCCGTGTCCAATAGCAGTATGATCGGATAATGAAGATGTATATTAGGAATTGGCACATGAAATCTGACGGAAAAGAGAGCAAATTCGGAGGCAGCAAGTGACCAAAATGGAGAGAGAAGAAAAAAAAAACAATATTAGGGAAAGAGAGAAAACATAAGGTAATTCAATGGTAAAACCCCACCAATATGGCCTTTAATGGGCTGCAACTAGTCTCCAAATAACTTATGTCTTTCCTTCTCATTTTGAAGAGCTTAATCTCATGGCAGTTGACAAATTCCTAGCTAATTGTATTGCTAGAAGCAAGCTTATCAATTAAGTTATGCCACTAGTATTGTTCTCCACCGGATTTTCCATAACATAAGAGGACAATTTTGGATCACAACAATAAAACAATTCATCAATTTTTACAGTGCTTTGCTATAATTTCTTATACTCAATCAATAAGCACATAAATACAGGGTCATTCGTCTTTTCTTTTGCTCATAGCAAAACAGAATGTATCGATCAAGGGCTCAAAATTTAACAAACCTCTCATTCCATATACTTGCACACAGTTGATACATATAGAAATTTACGTATATTTGGATACAGAAACCCCAGGGAACAGCCTTAAAACATGTAGCTCCATGGGAGTTTCTCCTTGCTTAGAAATAAATCAAATAAATTATGACCATGCGGTCACTTACAGTCAGTAGTTTCCCCTCCTGATACCACCTTAATGAAAAGAAGCAAAGGAGAAGAAGATCATGGGACAAGATCAGCAGAAGCTCCAAAGATTAATGTCGCCTTCCTCGTCCCACTCCTCCATTTGTGGAGCAAAGAAGGCGCATGGATTCAGCATATAATCCATGCACTTTGGAGACTGGAAGAAGGCCTCGAAGTCGATCGATGATTCAGATGGATCGTGTAACTCATGTTCAGTAGTGCACCATCCTTCTTCCACTAGGCTTGTCATGCTGCCTCGCGAGCTCATCACCAATGAGTCATCATTGGTGATATCGGAGGAAGGTGACGGCGATGGCAATGAGGAGGGGAGGGAGGGTGGTGGGAGGGTCTCAGGGTGTGCGAAAGCAGTGGTGGCATGGGCGGCGGCGGCGGCCACTCTTTGGATGGACTTTGGGGACATGAGGGTGGTGGGAAGGTGGAGGGGTTTGGAGGTGGGGAAATTGAGGCTGGCGGAAGAGCCCTTGAGGCAGAGGAGGGCTGCGTCGTAGGCCCGGGCTGCGGCCTCTGGGGTCGAGTAGGAGCCCAGCCATATCCTGGTCTTCTGGTTTGGTGCTCTGATCTCAGAGACCCATGAACCCCAACTCCTCATCCTCACCCCCTTGTACTGCTTTTTCCCATTGCTGCCTAGCTTTGGCGGATGCTATTATGGCTGGGGTCATTATAGACTCCAATGGAGCCATTTGGAGTGTCAGTTACCCTGCTGCTGCTCTTCACCATGGATGGATGGATGGTGTTTGAGTGTTGTACCTCTCTCTCTCTCTCTCTCCGTTTCTGGGCTCAAGCTATGGCTCCCTTCGTTGAATGAAGGAGGAAGAAAGGAGGATGGCAAGCTTATTTATAGAGGAGATCAGTCCGCGACACATGCCATTAGAAGTGAAAGCCAGGCAAGAAAGAGTAAAAGTTACCTTCGGAAAAGTGATGGTTATTAAAAAGTTCAGGTGACGCATAATTTAAGAATATATAGTCTCCCTTCACATCATGTGGTTTTGGTATATCTGTACTTACATGATCATTTTCTACATCGTAGGTTGGAATTAGCTTTCCACGCCTTCGTAGTTTCACGTGCTCGCAATATACGGTCCAAGGTCATACCTATGTTTAATAAATAAAAGAATAAAATATATAATATGATGATCAAAAAATTAATAAATAAAGACAACCAATCATTATACCCAAAGTGCAGATTGTGCAGACATATACATCGTTTAAGTCAAATTGGAAAGTTGCGTGTATTTGTCAATAAATAGAAACATGCAGCCTATAATATCCAAGATGCTGAACATATATATAATTATATAACAAGACTGGATAGCATCTTAATAGATTTTCAAGCTGTAGTTGCTACTATAAACTTTTATTAGTCTACTTAGTAATAGAATATAAAATACTGAGAAGACTTTGCCATCCTCTTTCTTTGGTTTCCTGGAATGTGTACATGCATATCTATTTCTAAATTAAAGAGTTATGGATTTATAATTTTGATGCCAATAACAAAAAAAGTTCATTTGCATCCTCTATCAATAACCATCAATTAAATGGAGACTTCCATATGTACCAAAAAAAGAGCAGAGACTTATTGATAGCACCAATAATCAGACTTGGTACTTAAAAAATACAACTTTAGGATTTATAATCGCTCTCTCTCACACAAAAAGAGAACTTTACAGAAGAAGAACCAACTCCAATGTTTAATTAGGACTTTAAAAAAAAATGGATGACCCAAACACTTGCATGATTCACAAACCAATTGATGTGTCATTAGCCACATGTTACATGGAAAGCTTACTTGAATGGTAGAATGGTTCCAAATTATCACAGTGATGGTGTATATGTCTTCGGAAAGCTGAACGCAGTGATGATGCTAGCTAGATGTCGAACTAAAGAATTCAACAAGAGGATTAATTGGGGTATGCTCAAAGCTAGTATAGTAGCTGCTGTTAATCATCACCATTTGTACCAATTGGAACTGGGGATGCACATAGAGTGAACTATATGCACATAGAGTGAACTATCATTGAACAAACAAACAAAAGACCATCCATCGGAGGCTGCAGATCCACTTTCCTATTCTTTTTTTTTTTGGTTAAGAGATCCACTTTCCTTTCGGTAATTCAGTAAAACTGCTGTCATCTAAAAACTTACCCAAGCTAACATAGTCAACAACAACACAGTGATTTTAGATAATGGGCAGCCGACCAGTTGACTGGCCGGTCTAGGTTGACCCGCCACCTGTCGGTTACATGCACCATCGTCCATCAAAGGAGTGGTACCATCGTACGTGCAGCGCATGTGGGGATATCCCTTTATCTCATCTTTATGAAAACAAAAAGAATAACGTACAAAAAAACACAAAAAGGAAAGAAAAAAAATCCATTCATTAAAGTAAACGAATGCAGGTCCTTTCTTTTCCCTGTGAGCTTTTTCCTGTGGGTACAAAGACATGGGTTCACATATCTTTTTAATAAACTAAATAGTCCAATCCTCTAGAAAAATTTGAAGAGTGGTCAAGGACCTTGAATGAGCTAAGTTCGAGCGTGCTAGGTCTAGCTCTAGGTTAATTAGCATGTTCTATAATTGAGTCAAACCTCATTTATTCTCAAGCCAAGATCGAATTTTACATGAATTATGCTAATCTTTTACTGTAAATAATACTACAAAGAATATTTAATATATATGTTAGCTCTGGTGAAGTAGACCTTGCTCTAATTCAACTAGTTTATTATTCAAGGATGCTCAAGTTAAACTGCATTTCGGAACAAGCACTAGTTTAGTCCCATTGATGTATACCAAACGGCAGGGAGCAAGTCACTGAGAGATTCATACCATTTAGCCGCAAGAGGTCTGGTTCTGGTTCAGCAAAAAACATAGTATTCTCTTGTGGGCACTCACTCCTAGATCCCAAGGCAGCTTCGCGGATATGAGGGTGGGACGGAGGGGAAGCAGCGGGGACGTGGAGAGATGGGGACGCGCGCTGGCCAGATCTCCGCCACCCAACCACCACTGTCAGCTGGTCCATTACTAACTCTTTTCTCGCATAGCTGGATCTCATCTGTCTCCAAGAGCATAACCGCGTATGACGCAGTGCCTCAAAAAAGGAATGTGATTAAAAGTCCCAACTGCCTCATCCTCGAGCTCGCTTAAACGCGTTGGACTCTTGACTTGGGAGCCAAACGTCCCTTTCGCTCTGTGATCTGGGGTTTTGTCTAAAGATTATATTTATCACTTGTTTATGAGGTTAGAAGTGATGTCGATTCACATGATGGATTCTTGTAAGCTAGTGATGAATTCTCTTTGAATGGGTGCTTCCAAAGAGTATGGTACGGCTGCTGAGATTCCCTTGGTGGAGGGCAGATACTTTATATTGCGTAGTTCTTGTGGCGTGCCGAGACCAATGGGAGGGACGCGGGGGGGGCCTCCCTGACCGCCTCCCATCTCCGGCGGATACGACTTCGCCAAGGGCTTGTTTATTTTTATCCCTTTTATTAATGCAGTGGGCACTTCTCCTTTGTCGCATGTGTAGATGTCAAAATACTACGTGCGCGTACGAGACAAAATGTGAGGGATAAACTAAGTGTTACAATTAGAAGCTTGCTTCTTCTTTTTTTTTTTCTTTTTGGTAAATCAGAAAAAAAATTAATCATTCAAGAACAAATGTATTCATGGAGAATCGAAAATAAAATATTCAAAAATAGAACAGAAAGATCTAAAGCAGATACTTGTTTCCAAGATGCATGCATATGCATGCAATTTAAATTTAGCATATTTATTACTTGGATTGGGGGACAAAAACTAATTTATAACGTTAACTAGCACTTCATTAAAAGCAAGAAATGATGCAAGGCACAAAAAGCTCTCAAAAGACAAGACCGGGAGAGAGGGAGAAGAAGACCGAGAGAAAAGAGAAGGTAGGCCCAAAAAGCTTGGCCACTAAGCACCTGGCAGGCCGAAAATGCTCAAGTGGACGAAGGAGAAGGAATCTCGGGAGGTTAAGGGCATAGGAAAAGCAACATAGAATGAGAGCTTTAGTTCTTGGCTTATTCAATAGTAGCTGACCACCAGCTCGCAGAGAAAAATAATCTCGCTCCCCATTTCATGATCATAGGAGAGATTATGAACAAATTTGGTTTACATATTATTATAGATGTAAAAATCCTAGGGACATGCACTGACAAACAACTTAAAGAAAGTCTAGCTCATAGTGTTCCTTAATTTTCACTAGCTTCAATATATATGTGTAGGTGCAATCTATGAATAATCCTTTATTTTTTTTATACTTCCAATTTGATGTAGTTACATGATGCGGAACCTATGATTTTTCAGATTATTTCAACTGGCTGAATAGTTTGTTAATTTTGTGTAATTGGACATCCATGTGTATCTGTAACCACGCAGTAATTTGAAGTACAATCAAACTGATCATAGGTTGAGTCAAAGGAATTGAGAGTGTGAAAAGTGCTACTTCAAAACAAAATTTAATTATCTATTATCATCCTATTATGTTATATAGTAATATATAAATAAAGCTTGTTATATAATACAACAATATTTCAACAATAATATAATATCAAATGGAGGTTCACTTTGGATGATTGATAACCAAATAAAGCTCATTTACTTTACTGAAGTTAGGTTTCATCATTTATTTATATCTCCTTGTGAAGTAAGCATGATAATTTAAATTTTATAACCCAATCAAGTTTTACCAAACTAAAAGTAAAGCCATTTATTTTAGTAGTTTCAACAAAATAATATTCCACCTTCCATTATAAGTATTAGTTGTTAGATATTTCACTAAAACATGACAGGACACCAATTCCTTAGCATGTTTATGCATTGCATCATTGGAATACATTTTGTTAAGCTCTTTCTTCTTAGGATCTTCAAGTTTCCATGCAATGTTACTACAATGGCATTTTGTAATGACATAACTATTTTTTTTTTTTCAAACATCTATATTGCTCTCTATTTCGTCTGCTTCGAAAAAAACTCTAATAATGTTTAGAAAATATAGCAGCTAGAAATAAAATGAAGCTTTTTTTTGTATTTTTAAATGCAATCAATATGCTAGAGATGGAGATTCGAGGTCTACAATGACATCTACAATTTAGTTCCAACCAATTCATGTTTGGATTCAAATGAAATTAAAACTTCATTAGAAGCATTATTTAAAAAAATTATTATTGCCAAAATCCGAACTGAACTACTGAGGCCAAATGAAATCCAAACTGAAATAGTGAGATCGATTGATCAAGCTCTGAGTTGAATAGCTAAGCTGGAAAGAATGTTAACAACAATTAAGCATAAATTTGGAGGAGCTCACGTAGCATAGGCTATCCAATCCAAAAACAGAAAAAAATTCATTCATCAAAGTTTGTTTGACAAGGGATCCTTCAATATTTAAGTCGATAAGATTTTAGGAGAACAGAAAATATTAGAATCAGAGAGCGTGAGAGCTTAAGAAAGGACACCCGAGGTCTATCGGTAGGCCAATCCCCACAATGTTCATATGGCGGATCTTAACCACATATGGATCATATGACAATGACTGATCTGCTGCGGATGAGCTGTAACCATCCCTCAATTGACAGAATTGTGATCATGCGTTTAACGGTTAAAGATTCTTGAATGGGAAACACAAAACACATGGTTTATTGCAGCCAATGACTATCTTGATGGTTCAAATCGGTACTTTGGCCAATACTGAAGTACATGGTTTGGTCGTCTGCCATGGCTGATGGTCTGGTTGGCTGCTAAGACTAGTAGCTCGATTAGTGCTGATATCATCAATTTGATCAGTTGCCAAGATCAAGTTGACGAACATATATCATCTCAGCTTCAAAGTCTAAATTCACGTGTGGAAGCGACTGCATGATGTGAGAAGCAAGTTAATATGCGATCAAAGACCGTACCGAGTGACATTCCTCGAGCCTTCCCTTCGTGCTGCAAAGTCTATCAACATGCGATATCATGAGAAGGATAACGTAACCATCACCATCTGTCTGCTCCCTTTTGAGATTCTTAACCGATCTATATTGCTAAACAGCTCATGTGTCCCCACTTCCAAGCCATATTAGAAACTTGATGAAACGACTCCAGCTGGTAAAATTTAATGCGTTTCGCTAACGCTGACATCCCCTGACAACAGATTCGACACCAGAGCTCTATATACAAAATAATGACCGTTAATTATTTCACATCTTAGCTATTCAGAAATTTATTTGGGGAGAGAAGAGAGACCTACTATGACTGTTATCAGTCGTAATAACCAGAAACAGCTCCATATTTAATGCACTTCCATCAGCCTTTCAGGTCGGATTGGATCAAGTTCAAAATTTATTTGGTTAGCACATGAGGTTTCTTGGGTGGAATTGGAATAATGACTGAAATATGAAAATTAATCACATCTTATAATTATATCGTAAAAATTATAGAACATGTATATATTATCAAGAATCCGTTCCATGTAAGACTGATGGCTACCTGTTCATTATCATTTCAATGACACAAATTGATGATGACGACAAATCTGGATTGGGAATCTTATTGTGTTTATAAGAAAGCAAGATTTTTTGGGTTGGATATATTGGGTACTTGACCATGACCAAATATACTTGACCTAATAGCTGGCTCTCCGGAACTTAGCATATGCTAAATTTTTATATATAATTTTGGCATGTGCAACTACAAGACTAGTTCAAGGGGGAGGTGTGTTTTATTGATGATTACAAAATAGGCGGCGTGAAAAGACTATATATATATATATATATATATATATTATTATTATTTATTTATTTATTTATT
>KE505695.1:85966-108269 GCA_000441515.1 Elaeis oleifera
TCTACTATAAGCCTCCATCCGAGCTTCTATTGTAAACGAATTCTTTCCGGACTTCTGTTGCAGACGAGCTTCAGCTGAGCTTCTTCAATAAGCGATCCCCATCGGGACTTCTACAAGAGCCGGACTTCGCCTGAACCTCCGCGACGAACAGATCCCGGACGAACTTCCACAATGAATGGGCTCCAGCAGCTGGGTCTCCACAACGGCCAACCGCCTCCGGTGTCTGGCTTACCCCCCCAGCCATCGACCTCCAATAGTGTCGGCCGGACTTCACCAACGCCGCCCGAGCTTCTATAGAATCCTCACGAAGCCGGACTTCACCAACGCCGCTCGAGCTTCTACAGAATCCTCACGAAGCCGAACTTCACCAACGAAAAATCTCCATCCGAGCTTTTACAGTAAATGATTTCCGCCTGCAGCACCCAACGACAATGAGTTCGCCAGCAACCTCAGAAACATCCGAGCTCCTCCCGGACAGAGAACTGCCCTTAACCGAGCTTTGACCGATAGGACCGAACTCTCTGGCAAGCCACAATGATGGCCATGACTCTGCCCCACTTCCTGCAACGGATTCCACGCGGCTCCACCACTCTCTGGCAAGTCACGATAATGGACACCACTCCACTCTCCATAACGGATCACACGTGGTTCTGAACGGCCCCTGACGCCACTATTCTCTGTAACAAACTCCGCGTGACCCCGAACGGCCCACTATCAAGCGGTTACAGACATCGCTGTCAATCAGTTATGCTCTCGGTCTATAAATATAGATCCCCAAATACGTTCTTCTCTAAGCTTTAAACTCTATCTCAAAACTCTGCTAAAATTTCCATTCGAGCACTCCATTCTTGTTGAGGTAGAGAACTGACTTGAGCGTCGGAAGGTCTTACCGGAGCAACCCCAACTCCGGTTTAGACTTTCTTTTTGCAGGTCCCGACGGCGACCGCGACACCCTCGACTCCAGCTTCTCCGACGCCGGCGGATTTTTGCACCAACAACCATGATAAAGTAATTGTGTATCATATTGGATTAACGATGTACCAGGCTAAAATAATTGTGCTCTACTATGTATCCAGGTAAAATAACTATGTATTATATTTATTTAACTATGTATCATGATATAATAATTATGTACCAGATTGGATTAACATATACTACGTAAAAATAATTATGTACCATGATACTTTAACTACATATGAGGATAAAATAACTATGTATCATATTTGTTTAACTATATACCATTATATATTAGCCATGTACCAAATTTGATTAATCATGTACCGCATTGGATTAACTATGTATCAGGGTAAAATAATATATACCATATTTATTTAGCTATGTACCATATTACAATAATTATATATCATGTTGGATTAGCATGTATCAAGCTAAAATAATTATATATCATGATATTTTAACTGTGTGCTAAGGTAAAATAACTATCTATCATATTTATTTTACTGTATACTATGATACATATTAGTCATGTACCATGTTGGATTAACCTTGTATCATGTTGGATTAATTATGCACCAAACTAAATAACTGTATGCCACTTATTTAACTGTATACCATGATACCTTAACTATATACCAAGATAAAATAATTTTATACTATATTTATTTAACTGTATATCATGTTAGATTAACTATAGACCATATTGGATTAATCGTGCATCAGGCTAAAATGATTGTGTAACATATTTATTTAACAGTGTATCATATTCAATTAACCATATATAAGACTAAAATAATTGTGTATCACATTTATTTAATTATATATCATGATACCTTAATTATTTATTATAATAGATTAATTGTGTATTAGATTAAACTAACTATACACCATGATACATTAGTAGTGTATATGTTGGATTAATTTGTGTACCATATTCTGGAGGACGACATTGGTTTGTCCATCAATTCTTTCTTAGTCATAATAAGTTGATCAATTAAATTGCTTAAGTATGTCACCATGCAGTCACAAAGAAATAAAGGGAAAGTAAATACCTACTGTATGCATGTTAGTTCAAATTATCAAAGTTATTATACATAACTTGACAACCAAAGAAAGCCTCCTCTAGTAAAGCAACTGTAACCTCAATAAATCTCAAACATTGTATAACCATATGCAATGCATTATCTTTTTTATATCAGTTTTACCTACTCTTAATTTCTGTACTAACTCCAATACATCCACATGCCAAAGTATGGGTCTATGTCCTCGTGAATTGCAAAGATAAATAAAGGAGACATAGTTATTTCCTAATAAAGTTTGAGAAGTAGGTGATGGAAAGGAGGGTGGAGAGGGTTAAGTGCAAATCTTTTGGGCCGAGGATGACAGTGAGGAGGTCAAGGGTGGCGATTTTGGGCTAGAGCTTGGGACGGTGATGACGAGTTTGGGATTAGAGTCATTAATCTACTTGGAGATCTCAGCAATGGTGTAGAGGAAGTTGATGGTAGTGGCGAAAGTGCCGAGGGAGAGGACGGTGAGGGAGTGATAGAGAAATGGAGGGAGTTAGGGAAAGATGAGGGAGATGCCAAGGGAGACGAGACTGGTGGCGGTGGAGCAGACAGCCGGGCGAAGCCAGAGAAAGGTGTGGAAGTAGCCAAATTCAGCATCAGCAAGGGTGAGGTGATGCGGCCAAAGAGGAAGAGGGCATGAAAATATCCGATTCGGAGGAGAAGGCCATAGGGGGCGAGGGAGTGGTGGATGCCGTTAGGGCCATAGCTAGACACCATCGTCACTGGAGAAAGAGAAGAAAGAGCAAGTTGCTACCATACAACACACATTTGGCCGGCCTACATTTATCTGTGATTAATATTTGATTGAGCAATTTGATATTGTTTACAAGTCTAAATGGGTAGGACGCTCCATAGGAATATTCTTGATTTTTTATACTTAAAATCTCATTAGACTTTTTGTTAGCGCAGTCCATGGAAAGGCCGCAAAAAATATCCATTTTAGTTATTAGGATCGGTTCTCTATAGAATTGGATGTTATCTCTTGTCTAAAATAACAAAAGCTATATCATTTGTTGTGAAAGATTTCTAACCACGTACAGATACAGTTGGAGCAGACTGAAGAGCATCGGAGCAGTGTTCCTGCAAAATAAGTTCTGATCAGAATTAGCTCCGATGAAAACCTTTCGATGATCAAGTCAGAAATCTGACGCAACAGAGAAGAAGGAGAGAAAATCACAAGAGGACATAAGTATAGGTGGAACCTGTATCACTGTCCCTATTTCAAGCTGAGATGATGAACCAGATTCGATGCATGCCCATTATGCAAGGTAACTGGCCTAATGAGCTATGTTGGAGCCCCGATAGGGCCTGTCAGATTGCCACCAAGAATATGTATCAGCTGGCCAAGCCTTGTATGCTGGCTGATACTCCCTTTGACTTTAATTGTATCTGAAAGCTAAATGTTCCCGTAAGGGTAAGGACCTTCTGGTGAAGACTTCTATGGAATAGGCTGCCAATCAAAAATCTCTTGTATCGTTGGGGTATCATAGAAGAGAATTCAACACATTATGGCATTTGTGGCTCTTTGGATGAAAATTCTGAATATGTGATACTCTTATGTTCATTCACTTCTGCTTGTTGGGACCATTTGCTGCACACTGGAAGCCGTGGCCTCTGTCTTACATCATTGCAGGACTTATTTCAGTACATATCTGACAACCAAATTGCCGATGTAGATAGAGGCTTGGTTGCTTGTGTGGCATGGGCATTATGATGGCTCGCAATCATAGAATTTTCAATCAGCTCTCCTTAAACCCAAATTAGGTGGTCAGAAAGACTTCAAGCTTAGTGAAGGATTATGCACAGCAGCATATTAAAAGGGCTATGGTGAGGCACTGGGCCGGTGCTCTATCTTCTCCTTGTAATCCTAACAATATTTTAGTATTGTGGCTGCCCCTTCCTCGCGGGTCCTTAAATTAATTGTGCTGCTGCGGTTACAGGTTCCAAAGTGGCTGCTGCCTATATAATTCGTGACCACATTGGTTAACAGAGCTGGGGATAAACAAATGACTCTTCTTTGATCCCACAAGCTGAACTTGCAGCAGCCTGGCTTGGGATTTATATTGCTCTTCATGAGTTGCAGGCACTGAGCTTGAGGTAGAAGGGGACTCTCTAACTGTAATCAAGTGGATAAATAATCCTTCACCATGCAAGTCTCATTATCTCCTACTCAGTGACATTTGGCGTTGGAGGACATCCATCCACAGATTGATTGTGTCCCACATTTATCGAGAAGCTAATCAAGCCGAGGATTGGTTATCAAAGGCAGCCTTAACAGCTGATATTAATCTTAATTATAATGACACTATGCCAGACGCACCGGCTGCTATTGTGATGGCTGATTGCAGAAATGTGCAATTCCTTAGGAAAAGATGATGGGCTCTATTGTGGATGATCATTTACTTATGGTTTCTCATAGCAATGGTATTCTGTTAATAAACAGGGAAGTCTTGTGCAAACAAAATGTGTAACAAGATGGCTATTCCAAAAGAGAGAATAGCATCCTGAAGTTCATGATGATGGCTGTAGCTCCGGTGGCATTCTCATCAAATACTACTGGTCAAGTTATCCCTATGGGTTCAGCAGGATAGAGGCCTTCCATTCCATTCAGATTACATGCTTTAATTACTACTGGGAACAGGGAAATACAGATGATTAATTGGGTGCGGCTTTTCCAGACGTTGGGTGCTATATAACCAAGAGGACCGGCTGGGAGGTGGTATTGGTTTTGTTCATGATACACTTTGGTTCAGTGCATTACATTACCCCTACGTACTTTCATGCCCAGGTGATAAGTTATAGCGTCTTCATCCCATATCTGTTACTACTTTTTGTTGGGCAGTTTGTTACATGGTGGCAGAACCTCTATTTTTGTGTTCTATCTTTGTATTAATGAAGCAGGCTGCTCCTATTTGCACCGAAAAAGACATTTGTAGAATATCTTAAGCTATACTCGATGATCTTACCTTCTCGAGACTCTAGGAATCTTGAGTTTTCAAATACTAATTGACTAGTATTTCCTTTATTCTTTTGCATGGATTATCCAAAAAAAAAATTCTTTACTTGCATATTAGTATTGTAGTCTTATCCAAATTCTAACCGGATAAAATTGAGAAAGCTGGTTTAATCGACTGCCCAGATTAATTAATTGCAAAATCTGTATCCAAAGCTATTATCCCATCATGTCTTGCTGGTCATATCTCATCCACTTGGTCAGATCTCAATGCACTTCCAATGAAAATTGGCAGCAACCGACTTCTGAATCCATCCATCATTTTTGATAGTCATGGTTAACTTCAGTTCCCATCCATTAATTTTGAGAGGGAATACCTTTTCATCTCTCACATGTCGCAGCCTAGATTTCATAAAATTTATTATGGTACCATTGTAAACTTGAAAATAAGACGACCATCGCGCTTCGATAGTTATTGTTGCTGCTTCCCGAACTGAAGTTGAGACCAGCAACTCTGAGGTGGACTGAAGTCGTCATTGAGTTGAAGGAGTATTAAGAAAGAAGCCGATCCTATAAAAAAGTTTTTTATCGGAGTTGTTTTCAATAAAAACTCTCCAACATTCAAATTAGTCAAAGAATAGTGGAAGAAAATATTATAGATCTGTGCCTCAGCCTCGGCTTTTACATCATCGGCACTAACCGAGCTATGGAAGATAATGACTTAGATTATAGATAGACGACAAATGAAGATCGTCGGACACGATCTATCGAGTTGAACGCAGTTCCTATTCAGCTTAATTCTGATTCACCTTATTCTCAGACAACCTACAATACCTCATCTATCATTCTAATTTCTTCTCCTTACAGGTCGACAAGTCCATGAGCACCTCAGACCGAGTTGAAGACCGAGACCAAGTTGAAAATCGAGACCGATCCGAGGTGAAGATCAAGGCCAAGCTATCAAGTCAAAAAGTTGAGGTGAAAATCAAGACTGATCCCAAGTGAAGAAAGAAACTGAGCTATCAAGCCCAAGGTACTCCATCAAACCGAAAAAAGATCAAAACCGAGGCCGAGCTATCAAGCTAAAGGCCGAGGTGAAAATCAAGATTGAGCCAAAGTGAAACCGAAGGCCAAGGCCGAGATAAAAATCAAGACCGAGGTCGAGCTATCAAGTATAAAATCGAGATAAATATAGAGCTGAGGTGAAGATCAAGATCAAGATCGAGCTATCAAGCCCAAGATACTCCATTAAATCGAGGTAAAGATCAAGACTGAGACAGAGCTACCAAATCAAAGGCTGAGGTGAAATTAAGACAAATCCGAGGTGAAGACTGATGTCAAGCTATCAAGTCAAAAATTGAGGTGAAAATCAAGACTGGTTCGAGATAAAAATCGAGGTCGAGCTACCAAGCCGAACGTACTTCACCAAGCCGAGGTAAAGATCAAGTCCGAAGCCGAGCTCCCAAAAAGTCAACCTTCCAAAAGCTGATCTCCCAAAAGGCCAACCTCTAAAAGGCCGAACCTCCAAAAGGGTGAGCTTCCAAAGATCGAGCTTCCAAAAGGCCGACCTCCAAAAGGCCGAACCTCCAAAAGGCCAAACCTCCACAAAGCCGAGCTTTCAAAGACTGACCTTCCAAAGGACTGTCCTTCCAAAAGCTGAGTCCCAAAAGGCCGACCTTCAAAAGGTCAAACTCCAAAAGCCAAGCTCCCAGAGACTGAACTCCTGAAGTCCAGCTCCCAAAGGGCAAAGTGAAAAAGATTACTTAGGAAGGTCAACTAGAGGCGAAGTAACTAGAATAGGATAACATGACTTTAATCATCTATTAATTCTTATCTTATTCTGAAGCACGATCTAATATAGGAAATAGAGGGCCCAGCAAGAGCCAATCTGACGAGTTCTTTCATACTTTATATATAGATTTGCAATCCGAATCTCCAAAGTGCGCTTTTCATCCACGGACGAGCTGAGCAGATGAATCTTCATGCGGTTCTCCAAATATGTGCTCTTCGGCTACGATCGAGGATCGAAATGTATTCTCCATGCGATTCTCCAAACATACACTCCTCAATCATGACTAAGGATAAGAACGTGTTCTCCATACGGTTCATATGGTTCTCCAAACATGCGCTCCTCGACCACGACTGAGGATTGAAATGTATTCTCCAATGTGGTTCTCCAAACATGCGCTCTTTGGCCATGTCTGAGGATCGAAATATATTCTCCATGCGGATCTCCATTGTGCATTCTTCAGCCACGGTCGAAGAGTGGTACGTATTTTCATGCAGTTCTCCACTCGATTTTCATCGTGCGCTCCTTGGTCACCGTCGAGGAGTGGTATGCATCTCCACTCGATCTCCGTATGCTCTTTGTCCTCAGATAGATTGAGTGGGAGGTCGGCAAAAGCTAACATCGGCCAATGGACATCCCCTGTCTTTGAACAAGCCGAAACAAAGACCTTAGAATGTCGATTGGTAGTGATGCTCTTTCTCCTATTGCAAAACCTTGAATATCGACATTGGAGGTCAGCAAAAGCCGATGCCTATTGCAAAATACTTTATTTTTAGATCAAGATAAAACGGACGATGATGCACCAAACTCCAAACAAAGCTCAACGTAACTTTGGACAAAACCCTCAAATACCAAAGATGACAAGAAAAATTTGCTGAAGACCGAACTCAACAACTTGAAAAAGAGAATAGAAATATTTAAAAAGCTTTCAAAGATCGGTCCTCAGGTATACCCAAACTTAATTAGAAAAAAAAGCAAAAAAAATTCCTAAGCTTCAACCGGAGCCGGGGCACCTTGCTCGGAGGAGCTCTTAGCTCGAAAGTCTCGGCTATAGGCAAGGATTGGGGGGTAGAAGCATCTTCTTCAGCTCTTTCCACCTCGTCTCCATCTTCGCCGTCCTTGTCATCAACATCCAGCAAGTTGAAGTCAATGTTCGAAAAAAGACATTGGACCCAAGCCTTATGATCAGCAAGGCCCCGCACATACGACTCCAAAGCAAACTTCGGCTTTATCCTGATGAACTCTTCAGAAGAACAGAATGCTTCCACAATGGTAGCATTTTTTGCTCAAGCTTCTTCTCCCATTGACTTACCGCCAACCGAAGCCCTTCAGTCAATAGAACTTTAGCCTAGCTCCGAGCCTGTGCAACCTCGGTCTCCATCAATTTCAACTTAGCCTTCAAGGATCGAACCTCCTCTTCGACCTTAGATCTATCTGAGGGGGAACCGACATAGGAGGGATTGGCTTCGACCTCCGATCGAAGACCAAGAAAGCTGAAGACGAGCTTGATGCGCTCATCTTTGGATATTTCTAAGTAAAGCAGAAAAGAAAAGAGGTCTACCAAAATTTGATGACCGAGCTAGCTAAGGGATAGGACTTCGAATTGGGGGATCAGAGTTTGGCTACAGCCGAGGATAATGGAGTTTGGCTACATCGAGGATGAATGCATCAATCGACAGTGATCATCGGAGGTTCATTGAAAATCACCCAGAAATCACTTTTCGAGCTCGAAAAGAGGAAAGCGGCAGTGGTAGAGGCCCAAGCAATAGCGATTGGCTGTTATAAGGAATAGGATAGATCCGATCTGATGATGATTCAGGTTGCCATCGTGGATGAACGCCATTTGGCAGCTCACAATGGACCATCATTGGCTCAACAGGAAAACTCAAATTCAACAATTTAGATCCACTGATTGAGATATCAGTGGCATAGATCCTCGACATTTGTCATGAATTGATTGGCCCGGCAATTTAGCTATTTTGATACAGGCCCCAGATCGACCTCGATAGAGCAAAATCTTCGAGAAATGCAAAGTGATAGAGTATCTCCTCTGAATAGTAGAAGTAGTAAAAATGAAGTTACTATGGCCTATTATAAAAGATTGAGACAATCTGATCTACTATCGATTTATCTCCCCCATTGATGCT
The DNA here is from genome assembly GCA_000441515.1 of Elaeis oleifera. Taxonomy (NCBI): domain Eukaryota; kingdom Viridiplantae; phylum Streptophyta; class Magnoliopsida; order Arecales; family Arecaceae; genus Elaeis; species Elaeis oleifera. The sequence goes on from KE505695.1 coordinate 94,880, forward strand.
CGACAAATGACAGTCTTTGATTGGTTAAGATATGGCTCCCGTGGATCCGAAGAATCAACAGTCCAAATTTGAAGATGGTTCATCTCAGGAAGTCGATCTTCGACACGTGTCAATGGAGGATGGCTTGACGAGATTAGATCAGTCTCGACCTTAGATCGGTACTCTCTTTAATCGATCTCATACACAGCCAACCAATCATGGCCGATCTACCACAGCTCATACATGGCCGACCTACCACAGCTTATATATGACCAACCTACCATAGCTTATACATGGCCGACCAATCTCAGACTGCCTATAGCCAACATACGCTCCACACTCTCCATAACCTCAACCCTGGATGATCTACCATAGCTCCTCCATAGCCGAGCTAAACTCCTCACCGTCAGATTCATCTCCGTCTCCCTTTCAAATTAGGAAAGCCTAGATAGAATAGAATTTTTCTACGATCGAGTCTCCCGTAACAAAAAATATCTTATTCGAATCAATCTATATGACAAATCTAAAAATTATCAAGACTCCGAGATGAATACGACTCCAATTTCTCTCTTATAAATAAAGACTCCAAGATCCTCAAGGTAGGCAATCAATCGACTCCTCGCTCTCTCCTCTCATTGTTCTTATTTTCTAACTTGAGCGTCGAAGAGTCTTCATCGGAGAACGCTACCCAGTGAGGATTTTTTTGTAGGCGATCGGACAAAGCTCCAGCAGCGGTTTCACCTCGGCCACACCTAAGTTGAGCTACAACGACCTGCTGCGTATATTATATCGCAGTGATCCAGGCCTACACCTGTTGAACAACTGATCATCTACGACCACTGGTGTAGGGTGTAGACTGAGGAGGTGGTGGCAGTGCCTGAACTGATTCAGATTATGCATCGTTTGAGTGGCGAGATGCACGTGATGCTATTTTTCATGACCGCATGATGGTTGATAACTCAAACTACACTGAATCCCCCACCTCTCGTTGAGACCAAGTTATACTGGCGATCTAGCAGTCACCTCCTCATAGTCCGAGGTAGGAGCACAATCGACATAACTGACTTAAGGGCCCTGATCGAGGACAGCATACGTGCTCACCGATTCTGCAATCAGGAAGAGACTCCCACAACTCAAAAGCTAGCATGGTAAGAGTTTTTAAGTTCTCATCTATCATTCTAGTTTCTTCTTCTTATCTCGTTCTCTCCTCTCACTGTTCTCCATCTCCTAACTTGAGCATCGGAGGGTCTTCACCAGAGAATGCCACCCGATGAGGATTCTTTGTAGGTGATCGGATGAAGCTCTAGCGGCGATTTTACCTCGGCCACATCTATCTCGACAGCCAACCTCAGGTGGTCATATCTATGAAGATCTTACTCTACGTATCGATACCACCGCATAAGCTATCAGCTGGCGGTTTTAGGTATGTTATTAGAGTTATCATGATTTGGTGCTGGCTTTTATGCATGACCATCGTCAAAAATCATGGGCAGATGAGATTCCATTTTCATCTCGATAGGGACCGACGCAAACAAACTAGCCATAACCGAAGAGTTTTCTCCTTGACATCAATCAAGATCAGCTAGTTGTCCCCTATAGCAGTTTTATTTCTTTATCAATTTATTTTAAGTATTCGAGAGAGAAAGGACGAGAGAGCTTCCAACAATATATTTTCTATAAATTAATTTTAAAAATATATTTCAATATTAAAAAAAAATTTGAGACATAAAATGATATTTTTGAGTGATTAAAAATATTTTTCAACAATTTTACTTGGATAAGGAACAATAGTTATTGAAGACTCAAAGGGCAAGAGAGTCCTACAATCCATACATTTTTCACTAAAATAAATACAAAAAGTATTTAAATATTTTAAAGATTATTTTTTGAGAGATTAGGAGGCATTAACTGGGCTCATTTTTTCACCGCCTATTGTCTTCATCCCATCGCTCGAGGGCTAACATGAATAAAATTTTAGCCCATCGGATTACGGCTTTGGGGTTGATCTGTATCTGGGGGATAGAATGGCATATGTCACTGTCAAATCTAACTATATAGGAGCAGCTTGGTCTTCGAAGTCGAGATGGTGCTTGCACATTGAATACTAGAGAGAGCCATTTACTTGGCTGCGCAGTATGATTGATTCAACACTGCCAGTTTGTTCTCTGACATTTCTGATTTTTGGTACTCCCGTACTATTCCTGTGGTGATCCGAAGAGTTATTTTCATATTCTGGGAGCTTCTTCCTTAAGGATTTATTAAGGTTAATTTTGATGGTAGTGTTAAAATAGTAGGGGATACTGGTTATGTCATCTAAGATTCAGACGTCAGATTGTTGGTAACAGAGGGCTTATATCTTTTTGAGCTTTTTGTCTCAAGAGCTGAGCTTTGAGCTGTTTGGGCGGGCATCATTTATGTCAAGCAGGAGTTGCAAGCAGAGAAGATATTCATAGAGAGAGATTCTGCTTGCATTATTGACTATATCCAAGATGACACGAAGCAGTTGAAGGTCTATCCACTCCTCCATGACATCTGGATTTCTCTTTTTTTTTTGGATACATGGCATGTAGACTTCTTTGCATGATTTCATTATAATGTCTATTTCAGAAGGTGAACAATACGGCAGATTGAGTTGCAATTCATATTGTTAAGCACACCAGAGACTGAACTTGATAATAGGATGAGGCTTGTTCGTAAGTATTGTAGGATCTTTATTTTTAATTTTATTGATTGTATTTATATTAAATAGTATGATTACTTGCTACTTTGTGTATATATATATATATAGAATTATGCTTGGCTAGGGGTCTAAACTTGGCCGCCATATTGCATGCACCGAGTGCAATTGGACTGCACAAATCCCACGATGGATAACATGCCATGTTACCTTTTGTATTTCATGAATTCTCGATTGCATGCTCTCCACCATGCATATGCTTCACAATTTGCCCTGGTTCACTTGCACCTAGGGGTGCAAATGGGTTGGATCGGATTAGGTCATGAGTGACTTTGATCTTACTCAATTTCTTGATAAGATCTAAATATTGGATCCAAAATCAGTCCAATAAAAATTAGATCAGATCGGATCTAGTCCATGATTAAATTTTTTGACCAAACGGATCATTCGGATCTAGTTGAATCCATATATAACCCAGCCCTGATCTATGAAATATGGATCCGATTCGGATCCGGATCTGAGCAGATTTGGATCTGAGTTATAAATAATAAGATCAATAAGTAGAAGATCTATGAATAAATCTTATTTGTACTACAAATTTTGTTCTTGATATATGAGACTATTAGAGCCCTCATGTCCCACACTCTTCGTCCAAGAATCCAAAAAATCTAATCACATTTTCCTTATATTTCTCCTGACTTGATTAATCCAAATTTAAAATATTTTAATAAAATTTTAAAGATAAAGATCAAAAAATCAATAGAATGTCTTTCCAAAATAACAGATATTAAAGCAAAATCGATCAAATTAACATTCATGTAATATAGAACAAAGAGAGATAAGGATGGGTTCGGATCGAGTCGGATCGGATTGGATCGAATCATTTATCTCAAGATCTAAATCAATCCAAAAATTTTACGGATCGGATTGGATTAGATTGGATCAAAATTCAATAAATTCAGATTCAATCTGAAAAATAGAACAGATCTAATTTTAGAACCCCATCCACATTCATGGATTTTTTAAATGATTCGGATCGGATCTGTATAGGTCGGATCGGGTCATGTCGCGGGTCAACCCGGCCATTTGCAGCCTTACGGCTCTTACTTGCACTGGTGACCAATGGCTATAGGTGCATTGGGGCCTCACAGCGCCTTTCCGGCTGGCTTCAGACCGTCGCTGGACACGGAGAGGATGTTCTCGATTCCCTCGCGTCCTTGGCTGCCGGCTTCCAACTCCTCGCCCTCCTCCTTTACCGGAGGAGTCACACCCGCGCATCTTATCACCGTCGCCTCCGCCCTGCGGCTGGGCGACCTCCTCCGCGGACACTTCCCCGCCCACCTTACCCTTCTCCTCTGCTCTCCCCGCCGGTACAAAACCCAAACTCCTTCCATCCCCTCTATCTCTCCCTCTCTCTGAAATATGTCACTAAATGTTGCTTTTGTGTTAGAAATCTCAGTCGATTTGAATCATCTCTGAATGAGAACTGTCACAATAGTGATGGTGGATTTAATATTTTCACCTAGGCAAGATTGTGAGGAACTTATTGGATAGACTGTGATCAAAGTTGTGTAGAGATGAATCTATCGGTGAAAAGAGTAGAACGTGAGGAAAGAAGTGTCCTGGTGTTTCTTGTCTCTTACCATGGTGCAACTGTATCCACTGCGGCAGAATTACTCTTCAAATTGAAGCTTTTCTTCCTTAATTCTTGTAGGCTGAATTTATTTTCGCACGCCACCTTCCTTTCATGCATCTATAGATGTTGCCCCAATCCCGCTAGATTTCCTCGCTAATAGAAGAAACATACATGCAATTTTATAGTTTTATCAACTTGAGAAAAATTGGACATCCAGTTTGGTTCAACTGAGGAGAACTAAACCTCCTAAGTTCTAACCCTTCATATGATGAAAGGGCATGTGCTCAGTGCATTCTGTTATATTCCCCTGGTCTATTAATTTAAATCTAATATTTCTTGTAAAATAAGCATATAATGTTTTGGTGCGCTCAAGATGAACTTGTCCTCAAGGTTGAAGTGCATTAAAGTATACAGTCCCACTTGGCACTCCACCACTGATGCCTATATTTTTTAGATCTATTTTTCTAACAAACAAGGATATGACATTCCTATTCATTTGGGTAACCCTGTCCTCAAGGTCAAATTGCAGAAATGCACAATTCCTCCAGGATCACAAGCCTTCAATGCTTTAGTTCAACCTATCTCTTCTCTCTTTCATTTGCATGATAGATGATCATACAAGCTTCACTTTTATAGAACACTATGAATACAATCAAAACAAATATCTCTTCATGAAAACTTCAAGGAATGAAATGGATGGAATTAATAAAATCAGGCACTCGAATGACTCATCTTCTATGAATAGGTAATAACCCTGAGCCTCATTGGTTATGGTGTGTATGACATCGCTGCCACTAACATCTGAATTTTCTCATTTAAGGAATCCATTTCCTTAGCTATGACACAGTTTTGTTCAGTGGTCCTCTAAAGTGCCATTGTCCCTCCATCAATTCCCCACAGGCATCTCATTATCTTGAAATCATCATGCCTTGATGCCAAGAACTCCAATACCTTAGAAGTAAATCAGGTCAAGGCTTTGATTCCAAATGTTATGTACCTTATTTTGATGGGATAAAATATGTGCAGTAAGTTGTTCCAGAGGAGAAACAGGCTATTTGGTGTAATTGAGTAAATCCGAAGCTCCTGTTTCTTTATTTAGTGAAGAATATTTGCCAACAAAGCTATTCTCTTCACGTTCATAGTTAGTTGTATACAGTTAACAACAATGAAAGCAACTTTCCTTTTACCAAATACCCACTAAATTATAGTTGCAGGCAATGACATTTCTACAATATCTACCTATAACCATACACCTTAAAACAAATCTGTATCTTAACTATTACAACCACGAATAACCAATTGGCTTACCATTATTGATCCCTAAATCTAATGATTTTTATGTTATAGAAGATTCATAATAAAATGAGCTATTTAAATAAGTTACTTGTCATTAGACAAAATTACCTAATATTGACCGATATGATTAGTCTGTTTTTTGATAAATTTCACAGAAAGAAGACACACTAGAGCTCACCGTGTTCTTGATCTGCTTTTGTCAAATACTTCTACAATGTGTGGATTGTCTTTAAGATGCCACTTTCCTTTTCCAGTTCCTCTTCGCTGCAGGACTGATATTTTGAACTTGAACATGTCCCCAAAATACCTCTATTCCAATGGGCACTTCATAAGCCATGAAGGTAGTTGAAGAGCATAATAGAGATGGACCAGGGATTTAAAGTACTGCATATGACACCCACAGTGGCCATGATCTGGTACCTTATCATACTGTACTATACTTTTCCATGCTGCATTAGTCATGTGGCACATCTCATGGGAAAGAATATGGGTATGTGCAAGTTTTGTATTGGTTGATGCTGTTTCATGGTGGTCATGGACTGGCACACATGATGCGGTGGTAGAAACCTATGTACCCTGCCTGGAGATATCTCACTTGGTTGTGGATTGGTAAAAAGTACAATTTTAACCCTTCCGATGGACAAGATCACTTTCTTATTTGCATATAACTGATGTCGTGATTCATAATTTGCTATTTCAGGTCTTGCTATGACTTTTTAGTTTGATCTCTGCCTTTACCATATGTGAGACATCAAAATCACAAAAATAGCTCTCCTGTGACATCAGCTGACATATCATCATATTAATACAATCCTGACAGTAGTTTCCAGTAAAGAACTTTAGATAGCATTATTAAGCAATCATTGACACAATGATTTCCATAAGAAAAATGTGTGCCACTAGGGCTTCATTTTTTTTTGACCATCGTTACAGCAACCTCCAGTTGAGCACTTAGGGAAGTATTGTGAAGCAATCATATTATCATCCAGCTATACCATCTTGTATGGATTAAGATATACTTTGTTTTCAGTTTACATTTGGCATTTTGAGCTCTTCTGATGTTGTTAATCCCGTACAACTGCTGCTGTCAATAGACTATTTGGATGCTACGAATAGCCAACTAACATACATCTTGACCATTTATGAAATTGGTGTGGAATATTCTTTATCTGGTTCTTATTTTTTGCCTTCTGATAACTGTGGATCTTTAGGGAAGTGTTGAAACCTACGATGCAATAATATGGTCATATTCATTATCTCAATTCTCTACTGTATCTTCCTTACCAACTATTAGGTCAATGTGTGCATGCTTTTGTGAGCTTCATATACTTGTGGCCCATGTCTTCTTATTGAATTTGCTTTAAAGCTTTAATTATTTCCATGTCCTTCACTTTCTTGCATTTGTTCCATGATAAAAATGAACTCACTTGGATAATTAACTCGGACAACAATGTTTGGCTTCACTTCGTTTTTTGCATGTGATGGCTCTTAAGCTATATTATCTGAAATCTGACATGAAACATCTAATCGATCATCCATCATATGTGCCCTAGTATACTATCCATATTAAATGAGCTAAATCTAGCTTTGCATGCCATGCATGAGTTTGTGAGACTATTGTGCCTTCCCTTCTGTTAATATAACTAACTATAATTAAGGTAAAAGTACTAGTTGAAAACATGATATCAAATTTGCTATTTGCACCATGTTCTCATCCAAAACAAGTATGCTTGACCTTAAACTCTTACAAACTTATCCATGTTATCTCAGGTCTTTCCCTCCTTTTTCCTTGATTGTTAAACAAAAATCATGCACTTCGCTTTAATTTCGCCTTACTAAGTCCATACAGTCTCAATTACTTTCTTTTGATTTTGTTTTCAATCAATTCATCTCCTATTCATTGACTTATCGAGGTATCCTCAATCCATCCTTTATAATTTTACTAAACATTCACCTTAGCATTCTTACATTTGCCTTGCTTATTTTTTGTATGCTTGAATCCATTTCATAGATCACTACTCTTAAATATTCAACCTTTTGCCATTATTGCCATTTCTAACAAGTTCCCTTAAGCTGAGAAAATGTGAATGCTCACAAAATGCTCAGTAGGCACCATTCCGTCCTATCAAGCTGGCCTTAACCTTATTAGATGTGCCTTCTTCTATCTTTGAAGTTTCGATGCTTCTGCTTGTTATGTCCAATGATAACGACATAATTATACTGTAATAGCCCTGGTTATCAATTTTGGTTATGGCTTTGTAGTTTTGTTTTTCAGGATACTGAAATCTGCCTACACATTGTTATTTACGAGCATAACTATGTCCTTGAAATCATTATTTCTGATAATTCCAGTATTTTAAATGAAATATGATTTTGTCTTCCTCTGACTGTCCACTTTCTATTATGTGAGGTTATGTATGTTTCTTTTTAATAAAAATCATGCATAACTAATAAAGCTACCCAATGACAAAATATAGCTACATGACACTGTTAAGTGTTAAAGCACATGGGAGGTCTAACATAATTGTTTAAATTCAGAAGTGCCTTATGTTCTTGAAATATCTTGGATTTGAAGAGGTGTAAACTACAAGGATTAACATTGAGGTTTTTTGTTCATATATCTGGCAGATCAATTGCCATAACTGTGTTTTCTTGACATTCAAAAATATACTCTTATTATCAGAGTCTAGTTAACTAAAGAAATACATTGTTAATGCACTTCAACTGAAATTGAAGTTCTGGTCCATATTGTTTTCTGAAATAAGCTTGTTATAAATAGTTTATTTTAAAGAATGTGGATGCTTCACACATTTATTTTTGCATGTCCTATGTCCTACATATTTCTGATTCTCACTGTCACTTTTGCAATCAGCAGGATGCTTATCGTTCTGATTACTTGCCTGGAACCAAGGATATTTGGTGTAGGAGACCGTATTTAGTAAAGAAATATTCTTTTCTTGAAACAATAGCTGACACTTTATCAGCATCATGTTCGTCTTGCTTTTCATTCTTCAGCGGGAAGGAATCTGAAAAGAGATACATACATAAGGGCAAGTTGCAGTTTAGGGGTTCTGAAGGGAATGCTTTTGATGGAAGGCTATGGACCAATGTTCTTCTCGCCCTTAATGTTTTGTGAGTCCCAAGTTTTAAACCAAACAAATACAATCACTTCTTACCATGATTTTGACTTGTATTATTCCCATTTTTCTACTTGATCATTTTATTTATAGGGAATTTTCTTCAACTCATGTTATAAATAACAAAAGCTGCTTAGAAATAACATGGGACAGCTACTTGTTAACTTTTACTTTGAAATCCTCAATGCAGAGTTCTCTGAAAGGTCCTTGTTTATCTAGCTAATGATGTACCTTTTGATACTTGTCTAGAATAAATGGGTAAAATCTTTCAATTTAAGCTAGCCTGTCTTTTTCTAATACTCAGATTCAGCAACCAATAATAAACTTTAGTTATTGCATGTGGAATGTAGAATGTTCATACAAGGATTCTTGTTCTTTTGCATGAATTTATTGGTCGATTTATTTCAAAAATGATATGTCAGGTTTATTGAAAGGAAAATGAACTAGGCATGCATGCTCTTTTACAAAAAATTTCCAAGATGATGCTTTATGGGGAATGTACATTTACCAGTGCATATATGGGCTATCTGTTGGAGGATGCAGTTATCCCTTACTTTTTTTTTTTTTTCTATTTGATTAGTGTGCCTGTGGCCCTAACTACAGTCAATAAGATGAGATCTTATATTTGCTATCATATATTGTTTTCCCCTTCTTTAATACTTTGCTCCAGGAAATAGTGTTCCGTTTGGCTCTGTAGTTTATAAGTTTAAACTTAGGAACAAGGTTTCAAATAGTTCAGTCTGATTGTGTCTCACATGTCAACCAAAGATCAGTATGGTGTGTGCATGCCACGCACCGTAGTGACAAAGGGTCTCGATTGCCCTGCTATGGCCTGTTTTAGCGTCCTTTTTTTCCTCTTTCTTATGTTATATTGTCCTGACGCTGTGTTTTTTGGAAGAAATAGGGTTGGGTATTGTCCTGATGCTGACTGTGTTTTGCTAGTTTATTATATAGCAATGCATAACTTGCGATTAAATGCATTGAAACATATGTGATAAAATTAGAGACTGAAACACAATTAGGTTGCTGGAATAGTTGATATATATGGTATCGAACATTACCAAGATTTGAGATGATATAACATATTGGTAGCAATGATATGGCAAAAGAATGAAAGAGTACATCTATAGACTATAAATAATATTGAACAATGCCAATCATGTTTTTGACATGGCAGACTAGAAATGAGGTCCCTCACATCACATAGTGCCATATGGAGTGCCTAGAGGGCTCATGTATGTTATTGTCCATTACCAAGCACACATCATGTATCAACTTGAGAACATATTTGAAAATCAGACTGAGCAAACACTATTTGCTTAGGTTAATTTCGGATTTACATCATTGTTTGGTGTAAGTTTTGTGGTTCAACCAAAGAAATCTCAATTTCCCTTTATTTTGATCCTTGAATCCAGTGATCAAAGGCCACTAGATACACATACACCTACAACAAAATCCCATCATGTTTAGGCTCCTTTCTTGCCCTAAATCTCCCTAGTTAAGCTTCAGAAAGGATACGATGGTTTCATGTTGAGAGCCATTGGTGGAAACATTGTTAAAACCTTTTTGGATCATATCTTACGTTAAAGTAACCGACTATTATTGATGCTATAAGTTTTATTGGTCGATAGTAACTGCTACAAGATAATTACAACTTCTGAATTCCAAATTCATAGTAGGTCAATCAAATGTCAGTTTTCATAACTTTCTTCTCTTAAATCCGCTAATGAAATTTAATTACAATAATTATTGTCTACAGCATATTTGATTCAAGCACCAAACTTGATACTTCATGCCAATTTTGCTAGAATAACAACTGTAACAATAAGCAGATAAAATATGAAAGGAGGATAATTGTGACGAAGCTAAAAGTAGCCTCTAGCTGAATTTCTAGCTCAATACGATGGAGTCAGACTATTAGAAGCGTAAGATCAGTCTAGGATGCAGCTTTTAATTATCATACTCTCTCATTGTGATAATGCTTGTTGTAATGGCTTCCTTGAAACTCTGCCTTATCAAACCTTATGCTTACTGGAGGAATAAAGAAAAAGATCATCCTAAACTTTTCTACGCAAATGAGATTGAGTTTGATGTGTAACACTAAACTGATAGGGCTTCATGGAACCTTTTCTTACAAAATGAGATTTGATTTGATGTGCAACACTAAAATGATAGGGCTTCATGGATGCATTAAACCGGTTTTTAGGACTGTCAATCTGGTGGCACTTGTCTATGAAATGGTACCAAATTTCTGTCTAAGGCAACTATAGGCAGGAGGAGCCCACAAGAATAGATGGCCACTAGGGAGACATACTGGGTCAGTTGTTATTTGCCCTAACGCAACTCAAGGGCAACATTCAGAGTTCCTCTAGACTTGGAATGAGTTTAGATGAAAGAAGAATATGAGAAATTTTGATAGTGGGAGTCCATGTTCATCATCTTTAGGACAAATTTAAGTCATCAACCATGTTACAGGTATTCGGGTTCATGTCAGATGTTGGTGTAACGGATTTTTTTAACATCTAAGGCTCTCTTCTTACTGGGATATGTCAGAGTGTCATATCAGTGTGAGAAGGGCCGGATAACATAGGTCATTGACTTCTTTTGAAAGTTGAAACACAGTTACAGATACAGACACAGTGACATTGAGAAAGAGAAGAGAGAGAGAGCAATAACCTCATCTTTTACATATGTAATGATCAATAATAGAATTTAAACATAATGGTTAACAGATGCATTCAGCTGAAGGGAATCAGTAAGACTAGTGAACAAAATTTATGCTGAAAAGTAGATGGAGAATGGAACTTAATAAGGCTTTTTATCTTCATTCCCTTTTTCTTGCAACCACTTTTTAACTGCATCCACCAAGTTTTTATTAAATATAATGACAGTGAAATGAGTAAACTAATTTTATCTATTTCTATGGTTGTCAAGCTAAATTACCTCTTTGGTTCCTTGCTACTTCTCTTGTTAATCTGATGTCGCTCTTCTACATCATATCATCTCGACTCATGTCAGGTAGTAGCATTTTAAGTGTCTTGACTCTTTTCCTGTTTTCACAGAGTTTATGCAGCTCAGATTGCAACCCAGGGAAAGCTGCTTTTGTGGGGAGCTAAGGTTAGAAATGTTAGATAACCTCTCCATGTGAAGCTTATCCTGACTAAGGAATGACTATCTGATTGTGTACATAGGTCAATAGCCTGATTGATAAAGGACAACTCTGGAGATTTGCTACATCATCATTTCTGCATGCAAATATTGGGCACCTCTTGGTGTGTCTTCTAGAACTCGTTGGTCTTGGTATATGTTAAAATCATGAGTTTAATTGATATGCTTGTACAGGTCAACTGTTTTCTTTGAACTCCATTGGTCCCATTGTCGAGAAACTAAGTGGGCCTAGACGTTTTCTTGCAATTTACTTCAGTTCAGCAATAACAAGTAACAACTCGTATGCCTGCTTTGGAAGATAAAACTGTTTGTGTTCATGCAACTGTGGCTTCCACTTTGGTTTAAGTTCTGATTCAAATTTTGCAAGAACTAGGTTCCATGATGAGCTATCGGTTCTGTCATTCTCCTGCTGTTGGTGCATCCGGAGCTATTTTTGGATTAGTAAGTATATTTTAGTTATGCCTTTTATGCTTCGTGGGTCCGTTAACATATTTATACCCATTGTTTAAAAAGTGGGCTTGGATTTTTGGACAACAATATATCTTGACTTGGGTATACTTTGCTAATAATCTAAGTGAATCAAATTTAATATATTGAACAATTGTTAAGATGTGTTATGCCATAACCATAGTTTGAGAGTTTTGTCTTCAACAATACATAATTTTATTGTAGAAATTATTCATTAGGTTATTCTCTGTTAATTACTAGCATTCTTCTACATGCTTTTCTTGAACTTGTAGTTTGTAAATTTATCTTCGCAGTTGGTTACTTAAACTACTTATTCACCTTTCCTTTTTCTTGTTTGATAACATTTCACTCAATTGTTGTAGCTTTTTATATACTGCCCATCTTTTACATACATGATCCCCCACATCTGTGGTTATATAAAAGGCGTTACCTCTGTGGATTTGATTATTTGCCTGCCATTAGTGAGCTCATTTTAGATTACAATTGGGCTTTATAATACATACATTTTCTATTTGGATATAACTCTGTGATAATTTCCTTATGCTGCTGTTGTTTTTTTATCAGAACTTTGTTGATATTAATTGTAAAGTTCATATCTACCATCTTCTTATCCTCTACCATGGTTACTGGGGTGTACCAGTAACATACCAACATGGTATGTACCACTGTACACCCCTTATGTACTCATAATTTACCAATATGAGGAGGTATGGCATGTGGTACATACCAGTAGGTACCATAGATAGTGGCATACCAGTCATGTACCAATATGGTATATACTGCAGTATGCTCTTGTATCTACTCATGTTTTGCTGACATGATGCAGTATGGCATGTGGTACATACTGGAAAGAACCATTATGTATCATGATGTCTTCCAATTTTCAAACCTTGCCTCTATCATATGTTTCATGGTCAATCTTTGTTTGTTCAGTTTGGAAGGCATATATATCTGTTAAATAGCTGCTTCTTTTCCTGTTCCGAAAGCATACTTAGTAATGTCATGTTCATTATATATATATATATATAT
>KE505695.1:142553-157137 GCA_000441515.1 Elaeis oleifera
GAGAGAGAGAGAGTTCTTTTAAAAGATATGGTAGCTGTTGAAAACCATTCAGTGTTACAAGTCTATATTTGTTGAAGCGGAAGAAGAAAATGGGTCATCAGATCAAGTATAATCCCGCTTTATGTAAAAACAGGGTTTCTTAGGTCTTTCATAGAATCAGATTTTCAAGTTTTAAGAGATACCAGTATTAATGAGAACAATTGTTGGTATCTCACACACATGCTTTCACAAAAATATTGGAAATTGGTAATGGAACCGTCTAGTTTGGTAAAGTCGACTAACCAAACATCCGTTGAAATTATAAACATATTCAAGCCTAGATGGTTAAATCCACCAACAAAAATTATTCTTTAAACTCCCATTAACCTCATATAAAAACACCTTTGATTCTAAAACTGCAAATTTCATGTTTAGTTTTTGTTAAAAAAGAGTTAGAATCTGAAGATTTGAAGACATGACAAAAGAGAGAAAAAAATTTACCTTCATAACACAGTTTCCGCGGAAATTCAAAAACCAACCCATTTCAGATTGGCTCAAACTGAAACAAAACATTACAGGTTTAGTTTAGAAGTTTTGCCTTTCGATCCATGCCACTAACATGTTGGCAAGCATCCATAGCTCTCTTCGATAATTGGGGCTTCTACTAAACTTATGATGAAATATAAGTTCAACTAAGATAAAAGACTAAAATAGAGTATTTACAAAAGGTAGATGGATTCATATGTTTGCTTTAGTAAATACATATATATATATATAGTCCACCCTTCTTATGGACCACGACTCTCACTACAATAACATACAACTAATTGCACAAGCTCTAGATAATTTAACAAACCAAATATAAATGTCCCATCGTGACCAATCAATATGGTGGACATTTATATCATAAAGCAATACAAATATCACAAGAGGCAAGCTAGAAGCACCTGTGCATGTAGGTATAACAACACTCTGCATGACTATAGCTTGGCACATCTCACCTACACTTGCATTGGCTCATTGCTACTCTAACTAATGCCTCTCATATTACCATGGTTCCTAAATATTAATAAGTAAAAGGAAAGAAAAGTGAACGCCTGCAAAAGATGATTAAGGAACAATGTTTGTTGACCATAGGTAAGGTGGTAACAGCTGGAGGCATGGAGGAGTCCAATGGAGAGGTAATGGCAATGATTGGGGTTCGTTACTGTCTCATTGTCTTTCTGGTTGTGCTCAAACCCAGTTCTTCCATATGCAACGTGAATGGAAACCAACAAGGGAGTTCTTAGCACCAATTAGACAAATGCTAATGCCATTTTTCTCTGCTTGAGAAAACAATCACTATGATTTCGTTGGCACTCCTTAGACCTCTTTATCCAGTTGGCTAACCATGCCACCTACTGGCTTCATGCAGCCAGGACTATAACTCCCAACTATTTCACCTTCTTTTGAGGGTATTTCACCAACTATTCACTTAGCTAGGGTGCAAGGTGCAGTGGTGGAAGGCAAAGCAGTAGTCAAAGGAGACATTGGAATGGACGGCATGGTGAGCATGGTCAAGACACTAAAGCCCGCCACAAGAGGTAAGCTTAACGCACTGCCATATCAAATCCATTGCCCCTTATACAATAACCACATCTTTTGCATCTATTACTAGTATGAAGATTCCTTTAACTAGTATCTCTGATTACTGCTAGTCAAAGGGTTCTATTTCGGCCTAAAAACAAAAGAGACACAAAAGAAAATATCTTCATTTAGACTGAACAGTCAACACTATTGTCGAGGCGCTTTTTCCAATCATCTAAAATAACAAAGTCCAGTCTTAAATGCAGTACAAGCAAATTCTTTCTAACATATGGACTCAAAAGCTAAAAATTTCCTCCAATCCTTCTCCGTCGCATTATATATACGATTTTCCATTTTATAAGGAAGAAAGATGATGAACGCGGGAGGAAATCATGTGACCAGCTCACTAAACATAAGGAGAATAAATACTTCACCACACAGAAAGAAACAAGAGGCATCAGAACTGACAGGTCAAACCTATTAATTACAAGAGAAACCCAGTACATTCCTGATGTTCTCTTCCAAATATAGCTGAGTAAGAGCAGCAGCTTGTCCACAATAACAGAAGCAATTCATATAATTCAGCACCAGTATATCATCCACCTTCATCTAACACCGACAGTGATCAATTACGCAGAATTTGCACCAATGCACCATCAATAAACCAAATTCCAACCACAAAATGAGAAATGACAGAAAACCCACAAAAATCAAAATAAAAACCCACGCGGAAATTCCGGCTAATGCAATCAAGAAACCCAAATCCCTAATTCCCAAACAGAATCCCTGCCAAGATTACAGATTGCCATTTGATTTTTTCCCAAAAGAAGCCCAAAGAACACCAATTTTTAGAGATAATCAAGGAGAAGAAGAAGGAGGAGGAGCCAACAAGGAGGCTCACCGGAAGCGCTATCGGGGTCGCTGGGGACGAAGCCAGATCGGAAGGAACGGAAGGGCAGCAGCCAGAAGATGGCGGGGAGCAGCACGCAGGCGCTGAGGACCAACACGACGGCGCACCTCAGGGTGAAGACCTTCCCGATCCCGCCAAGGGCGGTGGCACAGGGACGGAGGAGGTCGAGTCCGCCGCCACCGCCGGCCCGTTCTCCGGGATATCGAGCTGGACTCCCTCAGGCTTCCCCATTTAGCGGGCATCGGACGCTCCTTGAACTGCTTCTCCGATCCAATCGACAGTACGAGCTGGAGGCGCTTTAAATGCCGCCGTCGGAGATATACGGGAGAGAAGGGAGGGCAGGAGGAGGGGATGGAGTGGGGAAAAGAGGAAGAGGAACCGCCACCAGTTTCCACTGCGACGCGGGTGCCTTTTGTTCTCACTTTTTTCCTTTTTTGGGAATGGGATGCAGTGGGCGGACAGCACATCAAGTTTCAAACAATAAAATTAAAATTAAAATTAAATTAAAAATAAAATAAATCTTCTCTGGAAGAAAAGTTTCGTGTATTATTCTCTTTGTTTTGGTAAAACACGGATTATTTTTTTCATCCAGTTTTAAGCTTTTTTTATTTTTTGGGTAACTAGCTGGAAGCGACCTTACCTTGTCTCTCCTTATCACATCACCGTCGTCCATCACGTTTTCAAATATCCTGCATGCATATCATAATTTTTTATACGTTTTTTCTACTCTTCTAATTTACATATAAAAATATTATTATATATTTTTCTTCTATTTCTGATTTCTCTTATCGCCTTACCTGCAACGGTGGTTCTGTAATCTGGCCTAAAATAATCAAGAATCACAACCGATACCTTTCGAAGCTAAATAAGTTAACCCAGATTAATAAGATTAACTTACTTCTACTCCTCTTTATTCCAAAATAATTATTTATTCTTCAAAAAAAATAGTCTAATCCAAATGCTCCGATAAGTATTCCACTGAAAAAAGAATAGAATAACTAAATTAGCTAACTTTTACTCCTTTTTATTTCACTTCCAATTGCGATTTCATAAAATTTTATAATTAATACAGCTTTGGACTAGTTAAGACCACTCTGGTCATTAATGGATAATAGGTAGCAAGGATTGAATAAAACATTAAAATCTACTTAGAAACCTCTATAATAGGACTAATAGTTTGGTGATTTATAGCTTTATAAAAGATTAATTAGAGTGATTAATAATTGCATAATTAACGACTACAAGAATAAAATATACTTAAGAGAAAAATGAAGGGGATAACATATTTATGGTCTACTTTCTTCACTTATCCCCTGTAATTTCTTCTGTCATTTTTTTTTTTGTTTCACTTTATTTGAATGCCCAACTTTAGATCCTCTATTTTTGTCCTATTTTATAGTCATTTCTATGACAGATAATTGGCAAATAAAAGCTTAATTGAGTTCACAAATTGGGCATGGTCCATACAAATTAATAGATATAGGTTTTATTTTCAACTTCATTGTAAACAAATTGGATCCAGGGTCAGGTGATTTTGACCAAAATTGAGTTGGCTTGACTTATTATCAACCTTAGCATGTCAAACATCCAAGTGCATCAGTGAGATTTTAGATGCTGTCTTATCAATGCCATGTGCATTCCATGTTCTGAACTCTAGTTTTTGTAAAGATTTTATCAAGGAAATAACAAAATAAGCATGCTACTCCTTGAGATTGGAGTTAAATAACATATAATTTTAGGTACTACCATTGCGCAAGTGCACTACAATTAAATAGAATATAATTACAGATACTATGGGTGGGACAGGAAGTTCAATGTAACTACTTATTAACTAAAACTATAACAACATCTATGTTTTACTTGTATGAATTATTTTAAATTCAAAATATCCTTTACTTTTTTGTTGGTAGAGAAAATATCTTTTATTTGAAAAATACTCTTAAGTCCCTTTAGCTAAAATAGCTAGAAACAACAAGGACCCAGTGGTAGACTTCTTTACGATCATTAACATCCCAATCTACCTTGCTTTCAAGAAATAATTACCTATCCAAGCATTGGCTTCTCCATATCCTTTTGCCAATATTTGTTGTTACCTTGCAATGATCTATTATTATATCATGCTATAGTTTTGTTGTTGATTGGTTAAATGTTTTGATGCATGGATTTTCTAGATTCTTCCCATATTCATCAAAAATCAGCGTATCTTTCTCTATTAGTACCTTCACCAATAATTCATAAACAATGACCTTATGTAAATTCAAAATCCCATGTCTTCCAAGTAGAGTTAGAAGTGGGCTCAAACCGGTCCGACTTCGGGCTAAGCTCGAAATAGTTTAGGCCGGATTTAGGTTTAACTACATGGTCCGTTTATCTTTTGGGTTGGGTTCGGGTATATCTTTGGTGTGGCCCAGGCTTGAGCCCAAAGTCCAATTCGATTAAGAGCCTGTTTGCACACCATGTTATCCCCTGTATCCTACGATGAATAACATGCCACATTACCCCTTGTATTTCACCAATTTCTGATTGCACGCTAAATTCCATGGTAAATAATATGCCACATTATCCTCTGTATCCCATGGTGAATAAATGTTACCCCTCGTATATCATCAATTCTCGATTGCACACTATCCACCAAGCATATGCTCCAAGATTTGCTCCAATAAACGATCGAGATGAGGATCAAGGTGGCGACGTTGAACCAAGACATCTATCGGGTGGGAGGGGGTGTGGCGCCAGGCATGGAGAAGCTGCGGGTGCCACAAGTAGAGGAGCTACCGACGGAGTGAGGCAAAGGAGCCAAATCTAGAGGAGCCACAAGCACCGAGGTGAGAGAGGGGGGTGGGGGAGAGGAATCGAGGGCGGAGGAGTTACGATTTATTGGTGCAAATCCATACCAAATCCAAATGCACCAAGATATCCATCATCGGTGCTGGCGACATCGACATGGCCATCCCCCAGGCCATTCTGATTTTTGACCCAAGACCTCACCGACGTGCTTGCCCTTGTCAATGCCAAGCTCGACATGCTCCGCGATGAGATGCTGGACCTCCAGCATGCCACCACCTTCCTCAGAAGGGGAAATGAGGGCGAGGAGCTATGAGCGGAGGAGTTGAGGGTGGCACGGCCATGGGCAGAGGGAGGCGAAGCTGGAGGTTAGGGCTTAGCCTCTTCTTTTTTTTTTCTTTTAAGAGAGGGAAGAGAGCTACTGTCTGCGGAATACCTGATTGGACTGGCCCAATCGGATTCAGGTCAGGCTCGGGTCGGATTCAAGCTTGAGTTTTGCAAAAATTTTTAAGTCTAAGTCCAGTCTAAAGCCCGAAAAAATTTAGGTTAGGCTTCGGCAAGGGTGTGGTCCGGCCTGGCCCATTTCCAGCCCTACTTCAAAGTAATAATACTTTTCTTGGAATATGAATTTCACACCAATAGAATTGCACTATCATATAACAAGGTCCCTTCTCCTTCTCTACTCTTTACTAGTATTTTTTTTCCCCTTTATTCTCTTCACCAATCCCAACCCCCACACTCATATCCGAGCCCATTTCCAGTCGTAGGAATATGAAGTTCACAACAATAAAATTGCACTATAATATAACAAGATTCTTTCTCCATCTCTACTTCTTTACTTGTATTTCTTTTTTCCCCCTCCTATCCTCTTCACTAATCCCAACCCCTCCAACTTCCAAATCATGGGCACCGCTTGCAACCTTTTCATTAATTGCCCCATCTTATCCTCCCTCCTTTCCCTCTAATCCCCTGCTTCCTCGACTTGTCCATTCCCATCCAACTAGGACTCGTTTGGTTGATGAGAAGTAGAGGTGGAAAGAGACACTTTCTAAAAGTAGACAGGAGGTCTCTTATTTAGTTAAAGTTTTAAGAAGAAAGAGAATGAAAAAATTTTTCCATGAAAGT
Source organism: Elaeis oleifera (assembly GCA_000441515.1). Taxonomy (NCBI): domain Eukaryota; kingdom Viridiplantae; phylum Streptophyta; class Magnoliopsida; order Arecales; family Arecaceae; genus Elaeis; species Elaeis oleifera. The sequence continues at coordinate 148,918 of KE505695.1, forward strand.
TACTTCTTACATATCATGAAAAGTGAAAACCCATAGGAGAGGTAGGTTTTGGCACTTCTCATGAGATGAAAAATAGTGCTACTTTGTTCTTTCCCAAAATACTCCTTTAGATCAATGGATAAGATTTTACAAAATATCAATAGATGGTTAGGATAAAATATTGAATAGTGATATAATATTATATTAATATTATCTTAATATTTATATGAATATAATATTAATAGTATAATATTTATTATATTTAATATTATTTAATATTATACTAATATAATATTTTTATTAATATTAATATAATATTTATATTATATTAATATAATATTTATATCTATATTAATAAATTTATTATGTTAAATATTAATATCATATTAATATATATTAGTATTATATCAATATAATAAATTATTATGATCGTATGTTATATTATAATAATATATTTATATTATATTATATTAATATAATAATAATATTAATATTTATATAAAATTTAGGAGCAAAAATGTATGGTTTTATATCTACTAAAGATATAATAGGTATTTTATATAATTTTTTTCAAAAAAATAGATGTTCAACCAAATATATGCTATTCTATAATAAGTCACTTTTTCACGGTCAACTAAATATGTCAAAATCTTTTTTTCAGGAAGTAACTTTTTGGGAAGTTACTTTTTAGGAAGAAAAATTCTTTCCACGAACCAAACGAGTCCTTATTGTTCTTGTTATTCTTTCAGGCGAGCAGGGTAGCTAGTAGCAAGGAGTGATCTAGCCTTGAGGGTTCATGCTAGCAAGACTTAAGGCTTTTGCAGCAGATTTATAAATATTAGTTGATTAATGATATTATGGACTTGTAGATGATTATTTGTGGATTTTAAGATCCTAGATTTTGAACATCTGTATTTTATGGATTTAGAAGCTCTATACCAGCAACTTCTTTCTTTATTTAATTGTTGGGAGACTTTGGAACCTTTTATATTTGTATGAGTTGAATTTTTATATAGGTTGAAGGCTTTTGCATTATAATACTAGAAATAAGTGCCATATTGCAAATTTGTGATAACGGATGGTTATGCAAATGCAGATATATGAAGACACAGAAATTTATAAGTTTATACTTTGCTACAACAACAATTACTAATAGATAAATTAAATATTTTTTTAATAACAATTTCTTATGGCTACTTTATAGAGCGTTTGTAAAGCAGCAGTTATTTCTGTTAATGCCATAATCTATAAGTTGTATGGTTGACGACATAATAGAGGAATGCGAGAATCATTGCTACTCCTTGTACAATTACAGTAGATGTTATTAAGGTAATATTACAAGCCATTCATTTTGACCCAAAACATCTAGGGTAAAGACTGTTGAAAGATTTCAGCCATTAATGCTCCATGTTGACTATCTGAGTTGCTCAAACAGCCCCTAGATCTATGTTGCTGAAAGTTGAAATTAGGTTGCCAGTAAAGAAAGTCGGAGTTAGGAGATGGAGGGAAAGGCAACATTCGTTACTTGTCCTATGCTAAAACAAGAAATTAAACGACCCACACAATTCCTAACATACTTACCAGATAATTCTAATTGATTTCTAAAATTTTCAATCAAAACTTATCAACAAAACCTTGATTGAGACACTTCTATGGGAAATCCACCTCTCTTTTCCCCTTCATTCATTGAGTTGGAGGAATCCACAAGAGGCCCGCCCGTTTTGCATTGCATAAAGAACCTTTCCATATCCCTCTCCCTTGTTCGATCATATACTCATCAAATGGCACTCAGTTCATATTTGTAAGTTCGATCATTGACAAGGTTCAAAGAAAGGGTGGTCCGTTCACCTTCTGTCTAGTGACTCGTGGAATTGATAAATCTACTTCAATGGGAGGAAAGCTAAGTTCAAAGTCACTCCAAATGCCAATCCAAGGCTTACTTATAGCTCAAAAAGCTCCAATATTCATGGGTCTTGTAGTAGAGTTGAAACAACCTTATGTCATGGTACATTTCCTCCTTGCTCATGTTGGCCTGCACACAATCACGTCGTTCCTTCAAGACTTGCACTGTTCTCTTCTAACATCATCCTCCACTTTGTAGAATTTGATACTCAACTTCACAGGACTAGTTTGACTTTGGATCATCAAATCATTGTTCATCTTCAACTCACCAAACTAAAGTCTTCCTTAAGCCAGGTCTATGCAAAGCAATGGAAAGAACCATAAAACCTTCAATCAAAATACTGCTTCACTTCTAGCCTTTGCTTATTTCCCTTCTCTCATTCTTTCTCAACTCTTTCTCTTTATTGGCCTTGTATTTCCCCTTATTCATCTTTTGTCTTTCTTCTTTATCAGTTTTCTTTGCATTCCATTCTTCCTCTCCAGAGTAATCAAATTGCAAAGACTAGCTTTTGATATAAAATCTGCTTAAAATATGAAGTCTATGATTCTTTCCCACCAATTTTAGTTTACACTATTATCTGAAGTCTGAAAATAAGGCCTTATTATGTTTTAGGAATTCTAAACCAGTAGCATTTGATGTAACCTAAAGGTGGGTCATATAAGAAGAAATATATAACATACAAAACACTTTAGTGATATCTTACATTGGAGTGCCAAATAATCTCACTGACCTGGGCAGATAGAGTCATTAGTAAGATGTCCGTGCAATCTCACAGAACCACATCTAACACCTACCTAATCCACTGCTGGGGGTAAAGAGTTGCAACCTCCACCATATGAGTAGAATTTCCATCCAGATAGGACATATACCAAAGTATCCACAAAGTTGCGCACTTGCACGAACACTTGCTACAATACCCTTGTATTTCATTTTATCATAAATGAAGGAAGAGAGTTAAATTAACAGCGTATATTTTAGCTACCATATATGGCAACTTTGTTAATTTGATGTTTATTTAACTTCTCATGCATCAATACATTTTTTTTATCTTTTAACTTATTTTGAATCCACCCAAACATATAAAGATGAATTTCCATGACCAGCTCATGAGTCATCTAACAAATATTTTCCATATAACTGAATTAAGTGTCATGTTTCACAATTTTTTCAAGCCATTTTAAATGGATCTGACAGCAAAATATGCCAATGCTCTTATCAACATTTTATGGGATGCCTTGCAACCTTGAATCTATAGCCTGTTGGCACCCCACCGTATAAAAGATTCAAACAAATCTAATTTAGAAATAATGGCTACAGTATTATTAGTAGGTAAATAATGTCTACATCTTAGTTTCAATTGTCAAAATAATAATCTGATACAACATATCTCAGAAAAATGCCTAGGAAATCTAAAATCATCACGCTAGTAGCTGTTCTATTTTCTTCTCTATAAATTTGCTAAGACAATTATATTAAGAACTCTAGAAACAAAAAATCATATCTTTCTTTCAAAAATAAAATCTCCAGAGCATGTTCAGATAAAACCTCAAGAACGATAGCAATCACCATAACTACAAGCAAGACATTCATACATATTAAAAGAAATAAGATAACAAATGTTGAAATTACCGCGTATCAAAATGGTGGACACTAGAAATCTCGATAAAAGCTTTAGAAAGAAGAAAGATTCGATCTTTTCAAATCTTAAAGCCGTTTACCTTCCCAGAACGGTGGCAAGGGTGTTGAGGTAGGTCTCGATCATCTGCTCCCGGGTGGGGGCAGGGTCCTTGGGGAACTCCATGACGATAAGCCAGTGGTTGTAGTCGCATCCGGGAAGCAGGATCGTCTCCCTCGGCTCGCTGCTGCTGCTCCTCCTCGACGAGTACTCCCCGTCCACTGCCATGGCCCGGGCACCCCCGGCAGGAAGGTTGGCCGGTGGCGGGACGAGAGAGGGGGAAGAAATTGGTTGGGTCGGAAGGAGGGGACAAGGGCGCCGCGCGGGCGATTCTAGGGGTCGGCAAGGAGGCCATTATGGCTTTGAGGGAGGAGAGAGTGGAGGAGTTCATGGTTGCCATTGGTGGGGGTGGGTGGGGGAGAAGAGACTGGAGATAAGGCTGAGAATGGGGGTATAGGGTTTTTATTTGTGAGGGTAGTCGATCTTTCTTTCGGGGTTTAATTGTAGCGATTTCCAAGAGCAGTCGGAAAAGCCTCAAAGTAATCTCGGCAACAATTTCGCCGGCATTATTTAAAACTTCACGTTTTTAAACAGGAGACCCTGTTTATTTAAAGGAAATCTCTGCAAAATGTGAACTGTCCTATGCAATTATTATAAACAAATCTCGTGTCAATTATCCACAGTTTTTCTCCGAAGCTTTCAACACCTTCAAGAACTTCTGTTGGATTTGCTCTCTCTCCGATGAGAGAGAAGTAGCGGTGCAAACATGTTGAGTTATTCGCAAACTACTGATGCTCGATTTTGATGATAAGATATTTGATTTAAAAGCTCATGAATCTATTTAAATTTATATATATTTTTAATAAATAAAATAATATATATTATTAATGAATTAATATTTGAATTCGAATTCGACTCAATTGATATTCAAATTTAATCAAATCAATTTTGAGAATTGATATTTTTTATCGAATCGAATTCGAGCTTGAAATATTAAGATTTAATTAAATTGTCAAATATCAAGCCTGAATATTTTGAATTAAATTGATATTGAACTTCTACCTGTTCAACTTGTTTCGGCTTTATTGCACCTCGAGAAAGAAGCAAAAGAAAACACAAAATAAGATTAAAATATATTTATGAGATTGCATAAAGCTACACGAGTGTATACACATATAGGTATATACACACACAGGAGAGATATGAAGGTACAATTTTTTAATATTTTTAAAATAAAGGTTTATTTAGATTTAAATCTAGACGTACCCAATATAGATCTAAGCCCGATTATCCTTAGAAATTAAATTATGCAAACTAGTGGTCATCTCATTTATGCTCCAATATTTCCAAATAATCCATATAATCCTAATTTCATAATAGTTCTCTAGGTCCAAAAGATCAAAATTATTTAGAAGCTATATGACCCACTAGCATACGAAAGCTCAATTTTTATAAATAGTTTTTATGGGCTAGCCTGACGCGCCTACTCATTTACTTAAATATTTAGTTATAACTAACACTGCATTTTTATACCAATCTCTAGCCATGCCACCTAAATATCGTGATACCTTACATCCCTCTCTTATAACCATTTATCTATCATCTCTTTATTATCTGTACGTCCTCTTTTCTATGCACTTTTGTATCTCACAGTTAAAAGCTTTAACTTTAGACTAACCCACCAGGATTGCGCTTAGTTGCATATTTTCTATAGATCAGAGATGAGTTATCCTGCTACCGCCCAAACAAGAGCAATTTCTTCTTAGCGTGAAGATAGCCAATGCTAGAAAAGTTATTTAACTAGATTATTATGACCACCAGGGAGTATAAATAATACAAACCCTCCTTTAACTCCACTATACGTTTTTTCTCTCCTACATTTTCTTTTCTCTTTCTCCTCAACATATCTCAATATCATCCGACATTTCAATCAAGTAGGGTCTCTACAAATCCAAGGATAATAGAATCTTGAAGCATTTAAGGGTGTGTTTGGAGAGGGAGAGTGCCACAAAACGAAGGGACAAAACGGGAGGATGGAAGAGGGTGAATGCAAGGTTGTGTTGCTTGTTCCCTGCCGGATCAAAATAAAGACCTCTTGCACCCCGCCCTATTTTTCCTTCCACATTGCTTCCTCTCTCTAGCCGATCTTGCCGGACCCAACAAGAAGTTACCAAATAGGCCCCCAATATTTAGTGTTAGCAGGAAACATCGGTAATCATCCATGCTACCAAAATTATAAAGCAAACCATGAAGGCTTCAAGATGTACAAAAGGAAGTTTAGATTGTTATAAACCTTTAATAACATTATTGAATGTTCCATATGTATAATTTAAGGGTTGGTCTTGCTAACCATAGTGTTTATAGTGTTGTGTCAATTAATGTTGATTAGTTGTGTCCAAGGTTGTCGAAATCATTTCCTAGGTGCCTAGAGATGCTGAATTCTTTAGGCAATGGCCGATTAGGCCAATCTTATACAAATATTATCTTAACCCTTTCTTGTTTACATCATACTCCCTCTTTATTAGTTTTGAAGGTTTCTAACTTAAGATTACATGTGAGTGAATACATATAACAAAATTTATGTCATAACGTTCCCAATTTACAATCCCTTACCTTACCCACACAATGCCTCTTCCCTCTTCTGTTCTGAATGATTTTTCTTTTTTTTTCCTTATTCTTTCCCTTCTTAATTTCCTTTTCTTAGTTTATCTCTTCTTCGGCCCTCTTTTCCTCTTCTTATTAGCTCATTTCTTTCTCTCTATTTCTCCATTTTCACTTCTTCTTGCCCTTTCTTCTTCTTTTGTCACGCCCTGAACCCAACACCTGGGTCGGATACGTGATGGCCGCACACTCCTTAGAGCAAGCCCTAAAGAATATGCAAGACCAAATTAAATCATTACAATCTTAACAACCATAATATTAATTCAATAATAATTCATAAAACTTGCATAATTACAATTAACATTTCTTCAATCCTCTGATCAGGTATCAACGGTACTCTATCTATGCATCCGCTCACTCACAAATCCATACCATAGCCAACTATGGACATCCTGTAACTCTGAGAAGAAAAGAAGATGAAGAGGTGTGAGCTTTACAGTCCAGTAAGAATTTCCATATCACATCAATATAATAATATAATCTAAAAATAAAGATAAGCAATAATACATAAAAACCGATGTTCAATGTCCAGAATACTGTAAACATTTATAGATTATCTGTTTTATCAAAAGAGATGCATCATCATATGTTAAATAAGTGAAACAATTTTATTCAACGATTGTTTCATGTCTTATCTTTCCATTTTCTTCTATTATCACATCATCTTTAATCCTTTCTTTTAGCTTTGCTTTGGCTTTGGACTACCAGGATCATGCGACGATCTTTATTCGGATCGATTTCTGTGATCTTCCTCGGATCGAAATATTCATGATCTTTCTCGGATCAAAGTGGCTATGATCTTTCTCGGATCAAATCATTCATTTAAAAGCCTTTCAAGACTGTCCCAGGATGAGCTCCTGACCGGCTGTCCCACGTACGAAAGCCCGTGAGAGGCTGTCCCAGGCATAAGCTTCTAGCGGGCTGTCCCAGGCATGAGCTCCTGGCCGGCTGATCTACCTGTAAGCCAGTGGGGACTGTCCCAAGCATAAGCTCCTGGCAAGCTATTCCACATGACAAGGCCAGTCCAAACCATATTCTTCTTTCTTTTCATTTTCATGGAATTATAATATTTGACTTCATTAATCAATTCAAATTTTACAGTGTAATCAAAATAGATATGTCATACCCATATAATTATGCCATCAATCACTGATACATATGTATTGATATAACATACTCATGCTCAAAATCACATAAATAAATAACAGTGTCTCAAATATAACAAATTCATCGATCTCAAATCCGACGATGCAAAATCAATGAGATAAAACCAACGATAAAATAACATATATAATGGTGATCATGTACAGAAATTCTTACCTTTACCGATGACTGATTCAAGCACAGAAATCAATGTTCTTCTTTGATTTATGAATTTCACAAACAAGATGTTCCACTCAACATCTTATGCAGACAATCGTATCTCTTTAAAACCCTGATCAACATAAAAATCACATATAGAGAAATTACCGATAATCGACCTGATAACACAAATCTAGGATTTCTCCTAGGATTATCCAAAACTGAGATTCGTCTAAGTATCTAGACCGTCCATTGATCTACAAGACTTTTAGAGAGAGAAAATCTATGAAGAGAGAGAAAATTTTAGAGAGAGAAAGTAGAGAGAGAAAGTGGAGAGAAAATCTTCGTATCCTTCAGATGAGGCAATCATGGTCGAGATCATCAGAGGTCCTATCAGGGTGACTCAATATAAATCAAGTGTTACAAATTTTGAATAGGATCGGACTGGGATCAGAACTACCACACGAATTTCGGAGCAATCTTAGATCATCTTATTTTCATCTCAAGTTTATTCTAGGGTCCGTGATGAAATCAGAGAAAGAAAGACCCTAGAGAGATAAAATTCATAAAAAGGGTCTAGAGAGAGAAACTGAAGAGAGAAGGTAGAGAGAGGAGAGAGAAAGAGAGAGAAAGGAGGAGAGGAGAGAGAAAATTCTTCTCTCTTCTCTCTTTCTTCTTCTTTTATTTTTTATTTATTTAT
>KE505695.1:169299-181682 GCA_000441515.1 Elaeis oleifera
TACTAATCTTGATGCTTACATTTATGTCTATATGTTACAACTTGAATTTATGTCTATATGTTAAATTTTAATAGAAAAATTATTTGCCACTGCAAATAATTTTTCTATTAAAATTTCCTACCACTTAGATTGGAGCCTGAGACCTCTGATTATGCAGAATGTCAAGATAATTAATCGCTTATCAATTATTTCAAAAATAAGTTTTGCTACAGGAGATTCAAGAATTACTCAAGCCAAACTCTCAAAGTAATATTGCCTAAGCTTTCAAACCAGGACCTCCTCCAAAATAAGAGACTAATTGCTAATTTATAGGTCAATTACTAGTTTTAACAATTAATATATTACTATACTGTCCATGCCTCAAGTAAAGTGGATAATGAATTTTTATAAAATCATATGTCTAAATTCTTAATTTTATATGAATTTGTGATGATCCGGACCTTGTAGAAGTTCTTTAATTGTGATCCTACTCCTAGCTCTACTTAAATACCTAAGGTTTCCTCGAAACATAGCACATGTTGGACTAGACAAATGCCCGCACGAATCTCAAGATAGTCCTTACTTAGAATAAGCTACTTAGTCAAGAATTGCAGAGCTACTTAGTCAAGGATCTAACTATTCAAATAGATTTAAATTGGAATCAATTAAGTTTTGATAAAAAATAATTTTTTAAATATTTTAATTCTATTTTTTTATATTACAACATATTCATCTTAATATTTTACATATTTTCTTGTGCATATATTATTTTTAAACTATCTAATATTATTTTATAAATATACAAAAGTTTACTATAATATATCAAACATCTTTCAATAGAAAAGTTTTTAAATTTTAAATTTTTAAAATATTAGCAATGAAATTTTTTATCGTTAAAAAAGTCATTAGCGATGAAAATCTTTTGTTCCAACGCTAATAGTCTAGTTTTAAATTTAATTTTTTATTTGGTGACGAAAGGTATACGTCATAAATAAGCAACAATTTTGTGGCGGCTATTCGATTTAGCGTTGTAAATAGTTGATTATTTATGATAAAAAAATTTATCATAAATTATCTTTTATTTTAAATTTTTAAAATAGATTTATTAGCAACAAAAAAATCTTCTTCCATCGCAAATGCGCTTAATGATTTACGATGAAAATTTTTACGTCCCCAATAGTATCATTTTGAAATTAATTTTTTATTTTTACATATTAGCGATGAAAAATATACGTCATAAATAAACAGTAATTTTTTGATGAAAAATAAAATTTTTATCGTAAATAGTTGATTATATATGATGTAAAGTTTTCATCACAAATATTCTATAATTTTTTATTTTAATTTTTTTAATTATTTATGATGAAGGTAATTTGTCATAAATAATCAATTATTGACGACGTAATATTTTATTAGTCACAAATAGCTTACCTTTTAAATTTTAAATTTTTTTCATTTTTCACATATTAGCGATGAAAATTTTCATCGTAAATGATCAATATTTGATTATGAAAAAATTATTTTTCATCATAAATATTTTTGTTATCTATGACGTATTTTTTTATCATAATAATCTTAATTTTAAATTTTTAACTTTTTAAAATGTTAAGGATGAAAAGTTTATCATTAATAAGACTTATCTGTGACACAAATAGTATTTTCATCATAAATAATTAAATTATTTATGACAGAAAGTTACATCACAAATAATCTATAATATTTAATATTTTAAATTTTTTATTTCTCTTCAAATATTAGTGACAAAAATTTTTAGTCGTAAATAAAGGTTATTTACGATTGAAAAATATTTTCATCATAAAATTTAAATTATTTATGATAAAAATATTTTATTTTTAATATTTAGATATTTAAAATTTAAATAATATTTTATTATAAATCATCAAAATAAATATTTATTGATGATGAAACTCTATTTTTCATCGCTAATATTTTTTATTGACGATGAAATAATGAAAGCATCGTAAATATTTTTTTCTATCGACGAAAATTATGTTACATTGTAAATAGATTTATTTGCCATGGAAAATTTTATTGTAAAAATATCATCACAAAAGACCATTTTCTTGTAGTATTAGGTCATGCAAATTTTGAAGAGATTTCAATAATTAAACATCTTATGGGGAAATTTTAAGATTAGTTTATTTGTAATTTTGTAATTAAAACTATTCATAGATAATTAAGCTTCTTTTAATTTAAGTTTCTTAGTTATATATTTGATATGGAGAAGCTAAGATATCATGTTGAATTTTAAGATAATTTCAGTTTTTATCCATTCAAAGCATGATACATAGAGGAGAGAATATTGCCTTTAACATCAAAGCATTCAAATCATAGTATAAGATTATTACAAACATCAAAGTCAATCAATTATACTAATCTTACCAATAAATGAAAAATAATTCGAGTGAGTAATCACTATATGCAACTACATTAATAGATCATTAAAATAAATAGATTCACTCAAAATAATTATTGATGGTATGATGTGAGAAAGAATTAGATTTTACCAAATATCATCATCAATCCAAGTTCATTCCTAAGGTATCCATCCATAATATTTTTTCTTTTATTCTATTAGATCCTTGGTGTACTTACAAAATCATTTACTGATTTTTGGTATCCAAGTCATCTTGGGTCCATAAAGGTTAGAGCACATGATTCCTTTGGAACTTAAATTTGCCTAATAGAAATTTTGCTAATTCTTTTAATATTATATTCCAAAATTTTATGATCAATTTATTATATTAAATATTTAATTAAATAATTTTAATTGAAGCTTTGTTGAGCATGTTTTGATAAATTTTGTTTCCAAAAGAATAGTTTGTTCCATCAAAAAGTGGTGTCCTAGATGTGGATTGTGCTTCAGCAAATAAAGACCACTTGGGATTGTTATGATCTTTGGCTCTTGACTGCTAGGTCAACAACTAATAACAGAGTACCTACTTTGATAATACTTATTGTTCAGATGTAGCAATCCAAGAAGGACATGAATTAGGTTGTTTAAAAATTTAATCAATTTTTTTTCTAAACAATAATGTTCTTCAATTTGAAACTTAACTAAGTGCTTGTGATGTGAGTAATATATGCAGCAACAAAAGCAAATGATCAATAAAATTTTACAACTAATAATCTAATGATAAACAAGAACTAAAAGTAGGTTAAGCATTTAAAATAAAAAACGCAAGAAAGCAAAGAGAGTAATGCACCATCACAAATATACAAATTTTATAGTAGTTCGGTGCAACCCGCACCTATGTCTACTCTTCAAATTTCTTTTGGGATTTTCTCTATAATCCTCTCTTGATTATAGTATGTTATTTTTCAGGCTCACAAATAAAATTCAGTTGGTTTTTCAGGATCATCAACCAAATCTTACATTGTTAGTTTTCCAGACTCACCAATAATCTAGCTAATTTTTGGGCCAACCAATCAAAATCTTACACTCATCCAATTATGGGCTTAGACCGACATAATCTCAAGTTTTTTTTTCTCAAAAAAATTTGTAAAAAAATTATAAAATAAGATAAAAATTTAATTTAAATAAAATAAAATAATGAACTCTTTTATGCTTGAAGAAGAGACTGAAAAGATCGTTCGTTTGAAGCTTGATTTCTCTTCTTTGAATGTTGAGAGGATACTTAAAAAGCTATGGATGATTGCTCTTGAAATATCTTCTAAATTTCAATACTTAAAAATCACTCTTTTCTTTCTTGTAGATATGCAATGTGGCTTACTCTTTTCTTAAAGATGTCTCATTTTATGCTCTCATTTTCTCAAAAATTTCTTCTAATTTGATTCTTTAGCCTTAAATATACTTAGAGATGGCTAGAGAGTGAGTTCTAGCTGTTGGAAGCTCTGAAATGATCATTGGAGTGGAAAATAACCATTGCATAACGTTCAAAAACTAGCTGCTAAGCCTATAAGGAGCCATCAAGTCAGCTCGAATTGATCTCAAGTCGACTCGATTTGGATTTGAGCTGGCTTGAGTTTGTTTCGAACTGGTTCGAACTGTAGAAATAAAGATTCAATTTTTGGAGTACTGATAGAGTCGGCTCGGATCTTGCTTCGAGTTAGTTCGAACTGTAGAACTCAAAATTTATCTTTCTGTCCATCTGAAAGAGCTGCCTCGAATTTATCATTAGCTGGTTTGAATTTATTTTAAGCTGGCTCGGATCCATTTGGAGCTGGCTTGGCTGTGTGCCAAACCAAGTATCAAGGGCATTCCGTGCCAAAGCTGGCTCGATTTTTGGGTGGATCAGCTCTAATTTTTCAACTTCATTTTTTCATTATTTGACCTTCCAAACTTGAATTTTTGACCCTAATCTCTTCTAAATAATATTTTCATCTTTCACTTTAATTTTCTTCATAATGGGCAATCTTTGTTTAGTGAAGGAGTCGGCTCATCTTGCTTTAGGATTGACTCCACTAAGTCTAAACTTGAATTTTATCCTTTGAAGACTTTGACTTTGTGAATTTTGTAAAGATCTTTTTCAATAAATATTTCTTTAATTTTAACATCTGAAAAGACCTACAAATATTTTTGAAACATATGAATAGATATATGATATATTCAAAGTTTGACAATCATCAAAATCAATCACGGGGTCAACAATCTCTCTCTTTTTGATGATAGCAAAACTTGGAGTATATGCTAAAGAATAGATAATATGAATCAAGATATTATAAATAATGAATAAAAATCTTTAATGAGCTTTTAATTCATTGCACATATATATTTCATATACTCATGTCAAAATGATGTTTCAATTCAAATCAATAAGTATTAAAGTTTCAAATATCAAATTCATTGAGTTTCTTAAGCATTAATGTTTTAGACATATACTCAACTAGGCATAAACTCAACATACTTCTCTCCCTTTTTGACAGTATCAGAAAGCTCATGGAAGGAATCAATAAATAATATCAAAATCAATTGAAGTTCAAATAGAGACATGTATTAAATACAAAAATTTTGATTTCAAGAGAGTATCAAATTTAAACTATATGGCACATTTGATACCAAAATAAGGATGTTTGATACTAAATCCATATCGATACCACTCTCTCCCTTTCTAAATGGAGCAAATTTAGAATTTTCAAATCGATATTAAGGGATAGAGCTTTTTAAAAGATTTGAGCCGAGAAACAAATATAACATACAAATCAATATTTGTTCTTTTTTTTCTTAGTAAATTTTAGTCCATTGAGTTTTGAAAAGGTATATATCGAAAATATATCAAAGATAGTATCAAAGCAAAAATAAATTTATAAAAAATTTTATTGCACATTAAAAATTTAATGATATCTTCATATTTTCAAATGATTTGCAAGATTGGATTTAGAAATTCATTTCTTGGAGTAAGAATGAGTTTTCAATTCAATTTAACTTCACTTGATTATCAAGAATGACACAATTAGTACATAAAAAATTCAGTATGATGAGTTTCAAAATTAAAATTTATGTCAAAATTAATTTATTAGGAGTGAGAATATGTTTCAAATTTACTTCAACTTCAATTAATTGTCAAAAATGATTTGTCAATCAAATTGAATAAATCAAATGGAATGAATACATAAAAGCACAAATTAGAAAACTATAAAGTGATTAATTGAGAGTTTAAGGTCAATATTCAAAATCACTGATATTTTCAATTAAATCAAATTAGTTAATTCAATCAATATCTCTCTCCCTATGTTTAAGAGTGAATACCAGAAAATTCTATTACATGATATTTCTCCCCTCTTTTCTTTCAAATTAAGGGCCTTTAATTGATGCCAAATTTGACTTTTAAATTCAGATTATTCAGGTTATTAAACTCAGGTTTTAAATTTTAAAAGAATTTGATTATAATAGCTAAGTGTAGAACATATTTCAAGTATCAATCTATTAAGTTCAGAAAAAAGAATATAAATATTTCAACTTCATCTCAAATAATATTATATCAGGAATATATCAATATAAAATTAATTTGTGACATAATACTTATTCTTTTCCAAATAATGCAATAGAGTGTAAGGCAAGATTTAAAGAACATCATTAAATTAATTGTATTCGAATTTCACAACTTTTCCTCTTTTCAAATTTTAGATTGAATAATATAGATTCAAAACTTTCTCCTTCCTTTTTGAATAAAATAGATGTATTGAGTAGATTCTTAAATTTAGTTACAAAATTCTTTTGAATTTGATAGATCCCAAAGAGATAGATCTTTTCAAAATTGAGCATATTGAATCGATGATTTAAAGCAAGTCATAGGACATATTTAATTTATAAAGGGATGTCTTTTTCTTCTAAAAAAGTATTAATCAATTTGATTTATAATGGTACCAATCTTTAGAATTTGTCTCATAGGTATAATGTCAGGGTTATGCAAAATATATTTGAGACAAAGTAATCTTTTATTTTACCAAAGGTTTGATCAATTGAGTATAGGATAATAATAATCCATCCGATACCAATTATAAAAGTATGATATCAATTATAAAAATAATCTTCTTTATGTTATTTATCTTGAAATCAATCCAAATAGCAATTTCTTTGAAAGATTTTGCTGATACAAATGAAATGAAATTTAGATTAAATCAATATTTTCTTAAAAAGTTTGATGCCACTTCAAGATCAAGGAAGATAAAGTTTTAGATTCATTACTTGAATAAGGATATGTATTTTCAAATTCAATTTATATAATTAAAAAAATGATCAATCAATACAAAATATTTTTGATATTAATTAATTATCAAAATATTGATACAATCAAACCATATAAAGTGTAAATGAAGAAATCAAATACAAATGATTTTTCAAAAATAAATCAGGATAATAGAGGTGTACAATAAATCAATAATTTATTTTCATTAAGTTTTAAAGTAATTTCTCTTTTAAGTTATAGTAATGTTATCTCCTCCTATTTTTTTATAGTTAGTATTAAATGATGCATTTATCTTGATACTCCCCCTTTTGAATAATGTTTATGTATTAAAAGATATTTCAAATTTAATTGCAAGTAAGCTTTAAGCTTTAAAGATTCGAAAGGGATAAAGCTTTTCATAACAAAGAATTTTGAGTATCAATTAAAGCTAAGCATATGAGATATATTTCAAATTTATCTTCAAATTCATCTCTTCTCCCCCCACCCGCCCTGGTTTTTGAACAAATATTAATCAAATGAATTCAGAAGAAGAATCAAAAATTAATTAATTGGGGTTTGATAATCAATCAAATCAAAGATATTCAAATAAATAAGAATCTAGATAGAAGTTCTATAAGTTTTGGTTCAACTAAGAAAATTTTTGAATTCTAAGGGGTAAACTTAAGATGCAATGCAAATTAACATAACAAGCACTTGAGTTTTATGATTGAATGACTTATCTTCCAGTACTTAGATCATATAAATTTTGAAGAGATTTGAATAATTAAGCATCTTATGGGGGAATGTCAAGATTAGTTTCATTTCTAATTTCAGCAATTAAAACTATTTATAGATAATTAAGCTTCTTTTAATTTAAGTTTCTCAGTTGTATATTTGATATGGGAAGCTAAGATATCATGTTGAATTTTAAGATAATTTCAGTTCATATCCATTCAAAATATGATACGTAAAGGAGAGAATATTACTTTAAAATCAAAGCATTCAAATCATAATATAAGATTATTGCAAACATCAAAGTCAATCAATCATACTACTCTTACCAATAAATGAAAAATAGTCCAAACAACTAATCACCATATGCAACTATATTAATAGATCGTTAAAATCAATAGATTCACTCAAAATAATTATTGATGGTATGATGTGAGAAAAAATAGATTTTATCAAATATCATCACCCATCTAAGTTCATTCTCAAGGTATCCATCCATAATATTTTCTTTTTCATTCCATTGGATCCTTGGTGTACTTGCAAAATCATTTATTGATTTTTGATATCCAAGTCATCTTGAATCCATGAAGGTTAGAGCACATGATTCTTTTTGAAATCTAAATTTATTTAATAAAAATTTGATCAATTCTTTTTATATTACATTCAAAAATTTTATGATCAATTTTATTATATTTAAATATTTAATTAAATAATTTTCAGTTGAAGCTTTGTTGAGAATGTTTTTGATAAATTTTATTTTCAAAAAGAATAGTTTGTTCCATCAAAGAATGGTGGCCTAGATGTGGATTGTCCTTTAGCAATAAAAGACCACTTGGGGTTGCCATGATCTTTGGCTCTTGACTGCTAAATCAACAACTAATAATAGAGCACCTGCTCTGATACCACTTGTTGCCCAGAGATAGCAATCCAAGAGGGAGAGGGTGAATTAGGTTGTTTAAAAATCTTAATTAAATTTGCTTTCTAAACAATAATGTTCTTCAATTCAAAACTTAACTAAGTACTTGTGATGTGATTAATATATGTAGCAACAAAAGCAAATGATCAATAAAATTTTGCAACTAATAATCTAATGATAAATAAGAACTAAAAGCAGGTTAAGCATGTAAAGTGAAAAAAATAAGAAAGTGAAGAAAGCAATGGATAATCATAAACATACAGATTTTATAGTGGTTCGGTGCAACCTGCATCTACGTCCATTTTCTAAATTTTCTTGAGATTTTCACTATAATCCTCCCTTAATTACAATGTGTTTATTTTTCGGACTCACAAATAAATTCAGTTGATTTTTCAGGATCATCAACCAAAATCTCATACCATTCATTTTTCAGGCTCACTAATAATCTAGTTGATTTTTTGGACCAACTAACCAAAATCTTACACTCATCCAATTATGGGCTTGAACTAGTCTAATCTCAAGTTTCTTTTTTCTCAAAAAAATTTGCAAAGAAATTACAAAACAAGATAAAGATTTCAGTTCAAATAAAAATAAAAAATTGAACTCTTTTATGCTTGAAGAAGAAGTTGAAAAGATCGCTCGTTTGAAGCTTGATTTTCCTTCTTTGAATGTCGAGAGGATGCTAGAAAAGCTGTGGATGATTGCTCTTGAAATGTCCTCTGAATTTCAACACTCAAAAACCTCTCTTTTCCTTTCTTGTAGATGTACAATGTAGCTCACTCTTATTCTTGAAGATGTCTCACTTTAAGCTCTCATTTCCTCAAAAACTTTCTTCCAATTTAATTCTCTAGCTTTAAATATACTTGGAGATGGCTAGAGTGTGAGTTCGAATTGTTGGAAGGTTTAAAATGACTATTGGAGTGGACAAATAGCTATTGGATAACGTTCAGAAACTAACCGTTAAGCCTATCAGGAGCCGTCGAGTCGGCTCGAACCGGTCTCAAGTTGGCTTGATTTGGATTTGAGCTAGCTTGAGCTTGTTTCGAGATGGCTCGAACTATAGAAATGAAGATTCAATTTTTTAGAGTACTGATAGAGCCGGCTTGGGTCTTGCTTCAAGTTGGCTTGAGCTACAAAACTCGAAATTCACCTTTCTGTCCACATAAGAGAGCTGGCTTGAATTTATTTTTAGCTGGCTTGAATTTATCTTAAGCTGGCTCGAATCCATTTTGAGCTAGCTTAGCAGCGTGCCAAACCAAAGTATCAAAGATGTTCCGTGCCACAGCTGGGTCGATTTTTGGATGGATCGGTTCTAATTTTTCAACTTCATTTTTTTTCATTGTTTGACCTTCCAAACTTAAACTTTTTAGTCTCAATCTCTTCAAAATAATATTTCATCTTCTATTTTATTTTTTCATAACAAGCCATCCTTGTTTCAGTGAAAAAGTCGGCTCATCTTGCTCTGGGATCGACTCCACTAAGTCTAAACTTGAAATTTCTCTTTTGTAGACTTTGACTTAGTGAATTTTATAGAGATCTTTTCCAATGAATATTTCTTCAATATTAACATTTGGAAAGACCTACAAACATTCTTGAAATACATGATTAGATATATGATATACTCAAAGTTTGGCAATCATCAAAATCAATCGTGGGTCAACACAAATTTATCAAAATTTTCTTCGGGCCATGGGTTTTAATCAACAATTTTAACATCACCGGGTGATCTTCCGATCGAATTGGAGCTAAGGACATTCCAATAGCCTCCCATCTATTTAACGACCTCATTAACTCCCTCAATCTAATTGAGATAAACTATCCCAATAGGAAATTCACCTGCTCCAATTTTCGGGAGAAGCTGACCCTCGTTAAATTGGATGGATGCTTTGTCTCAACTAATTTTCACAACTTATTCCCATTGATTACTTTGAAGCCGTTAGTTTGAACTACTTCAGATCATGTACCTCAACTGCTAACTCTCAATATGCAACAGATGTTTATTCAAAAGATGAGGAAACCATTTCGTTTTGAATATCTATCATACTCCTACCAAGGATTCGACAACATTATTAGAAAATGGTGGGCAGTTGCACCAGGACATACACATGTAGCAACTAACTTGGTGCAAAAACTGAGATTCCTTCGCTCCAAACTAAGAGAATGGAGTAGATCAATAGTTGGAAACATTTTAGAAAAGAAACTAAGATTGAGATCCACATAGGTAAGATAGATGAGGCAGAAGAGAATAGAGGGTTAACTGCTCAAGAACGAGAAATGCGCATCAAATTAAAAGATCAACTTGATTCTATTTTGGCTCAAGAGGAGAAGCAATATTCTAGAAATCAGTGGTTAAGTGAGAGTGATCATAACACGCATTTCTTCCACATCACGGCCAGCAATCGAAGACAAAAAATTACATCTCTGAGATTCAACAAGGAAAAATATATCAAAGTAGGAAGATATCTAGAAAGCATTTCTATCTTTCTACCACGAATTGCTTGGAACTCAGCAACAAGAAAGATTACAAGCAGATTGGATGAAGCTTTACCATAACAACAACGACGACTTGAAATCACTTGGTGAACCTTTCTCTAAGCAGGAGATTAAAAAAGCAGTATTTGACTTGGCCAAGCATAAATCACCTGGACCGGACGGTTTTCTTCTATCGTTCTATCAAAAATTCTGGGAGACCATTAAACATGACATCTTCCAACTCTTTGATAGCTTCTACAGGCAAAACACGAACATTCTCCGACTAAACTACACTTACATCATGCTAATTCCAAAGAAAGTTGAGTGCAAATCAATTTCAGATTATAGGCCTATCAGTTTAGAAAACGGGATTATCAAAATTCTATCAATAGTGCTCTGTAACAGACTCAAACAGAAACTTGACAAGCTTATTCCACCCCTCAATCGGCTTTTATTTCAAGAAGACTAATACACGAAGGCTATATCTATGCAACCAAAATTATCTCTTACTACAAAAGAAGGAAAGCCAAAGGTTTCTTATTTAAGATTGACTTTGAGAAAGCCTTGGATCGTGTACCATGGAGTTTTCTTCAAAATCTTTTGAACCTACGTGGATTCAGCTCAAAATGGTGTTCTTGGATCTCTTCCACCCTTGCCACTAAGTCAGATGTTCTTCTTAACGAAACTCCTAGAAGTTGGTTTCGCAACAAAAAGGGGCTTAAACAAGGTAATCCTTTTCCCCAATGCTTTTAATTAGTTGCTGATCACTTGGCCAGAGTTATGAACCTCACGCATTCATCCAACCTCATCAATGGTGTAGGCCACCTGAATTTTGAAAATTGTCAATGCCTCCAAATTGCAGATGACACTCTGATCTTCTGCGAGGCATCAACAAGACAGGGCAACATACTCAAATTCATACTCTTTTCCTTCGAATTACTCACCGGGTTAAAGGTTAACTTCACCAAATCCCTTCTAATAGGGATCAATATCTCCAAAGAGATATTGGGTAGGTTGGCAGCAGTATTGAGATGTCAAATAGGACAGTTTCTCATAAAATATCTGGGCTTACCGCTCAACCACTCTCCACTCCACTAAATCATTGGAACT
Source organism: Elaeis oleifera (assembly GCA_000441515.1). Lineage (NCBI taxonomy): Eukaryota > Viridiplantae > Streptophyta > Magnoliopsida > Arecales > Arecaceae > Elaeis > Elaeis oleifera. The sequence continues at coordinate 181,159 of KE505695.1, forward strand.
TTCTTCTTGAGAAAATTTCGAAAAACTTAGCGATTGGAAGAGGAATTCATTGACGATGGTAGGTTGAATAACATGGGTTAATTCAGTTCTAAGAGCAATCCCAATTTATTGGAAGTCAGTCTTAAAAATCCCCAACTCAATCATTTGTAGGATCAATAAATTTCAGATGAAATACTAGATAATTTTAGATTGCCGATGAATTCAGCAGCAATAGGGGAACTACAAATACTAACCTCTCTTTTAAGCACCATATCTCTAGTTGAAGAAAATGATAAAAGACTTTTGGAAATGGATAACATCTAGACGGTTCTCAATTAGAAGCTTCTATTTATTACTAATGCATGTAGGACTAATTTCTCACATCAACCTGTTGCGGCCAATCCCCTCATCGCGCCTGGTCGCCGGGAGCGAGCACCTGCACGGAAAAGTCCTCACGGACCGGAGGTAGCTCCGGCGGAGACCCTCCGACGGTCAAGTCAGAGAGGAGAACGGGCAACAGTGTAAAGGAGAGAACCAGAGGGCTC